>PVJN01009259.1:0-61536 GCA_004026805.1 Lasiurus borealis | reverse complement strand
GTCTCCGTACCTCAGCTTTTTGCAGTTCCTCTGGGTGTCTTTGAGCCCCTCTCTTTCCTTCTAGCTGTAGAACTTCCACTCAGCCAGCTTTCCTGTGGTTCTGGATGATGTCTGTTCTGTCTTTTAGTTGTAGTTTTGAAATTGTTGTGCGAGGCAGCAGTGTAGGTGTTTACCTATGCCGCCATCTTGGCTCCTCTCTCGATAATGAAATTTTAAAATATTTGAAATATATGTTGGCTAAATTATAAATTACTAGAGGCCCAGTGCAAGATATCCATGCAATATGAGAGGGCTCTTAACCTGGCCTGTACTCTGTCACATTCCGGGACCCCTCGAGGGGTCATTATCACTGCTGCAGAGGCAGGAGAGACTCCTACCACCTCTGCTGTGCTCACCAGGTGTGAGCCCTAACTTCTGGCTGAGTGGTGCTCCCCCTGTGGGAGAGCACTGACCACCAGGAAGCAGCTCATGCATTGAGTGGCTTCCCCTGGTGGTCAGTGTGCGTCATAGCGGCCAGTGGTTCTGCTGTTTTGTCATTTTGCATATTAGGATTTTATTATATAGGATAATATGCCTGAAACATCTTCTTAATAGTAAAAATTAATTACATGACAATAATCAATAGGTATTATGTTTAAAAGATAATAAATGTGATATGAGGCTTTATATATTGGCAACAAATTATACTAATTCTAAATGTTATTTTGTATTTTATCAACTTACATAATACTTTAGTGAATTTATCCAAAATATATATTCCCAAAATATATAATTTCATAACATTTTGTCACAGTCTGATTCTTCATTACACCTAAAAAATTAGTCAAATTTAAAAGACAAGAGCCTTCTATTTTTTGTAATTTTTTGATTGAAAATGTTAATTGACAGGAAAGATGGTTAATGGTCAAGAGAACCATGTTCTACAGGTTCCACTATGTATCAGCAGTGCTCCGTTGCCCTCCTAACACACTGCTTATTTTGTCAGGAAGTGTGCCTTCACATCAAACCTGACCTTTAGCCTGTAGCTCGACTGTGGCAACCAGAAAATATATGAAATCATATATACATTTTTTGAAAAGTATATGTGGTTTGATTTAGGTTCTGCAGTCTATAAAATTGTTGAAATTTAAAAATTTGAGAAAATTATCTTTTGAACATTTTTGCTGTACATTAGAGGTTATGAATACGAGATAACATGTATGTATATGAAATATATGTGCATAATACAATAATATAAGTATATGTACAATATAAGTATATGCCAAAGCCCCATCTTTGTCTGAAAGGTCACTTGGAAGGATGTCTGTAAGCTCATTTGGCTGTCTAGTCTCCTTAGCATATTACACTTTTATTATTTTAGGTAGTATACTTGAAAATCTGCCTATCTTTTGGAAACCACTTAAAACTAAAAAAAAAATGTAATTACCTATGATATCATTCCAAAGTTAGTACTGATGAATAAATTTAATAAAATGGTATAATACAAAATCAACATACAATAAATGATGGTTTTCTATACACTAACAATGAACTATCTGAAAATGAAATTAAGAAAATCCCATTCACAATAACAAAAAGGAATAAAATACTTAGAAATAAGCTTAGCCGAAGAAATAAAAAACTTGTTGAAGGAAATAAAAAAACACAACTAAATGGAAAGACATCTGTGTTCATGGAATGGAAGAATTAATATTATTAAAATACTTATATTAAACAAATTTATCTATGGATTCAATTTAATTGCTATGAAAAACCAATGGCATTTTTTAAAGAAATAGTAAAACAAACCTAAAATACATATGGAACCACAAGAGATCCTAAATAATTAATGCAATCATGCGCAACAAGAACAAAATTGGAGGCATCATATATTCTGATTTTAAAATATGTTACAAAAGCCATAGTAATCAAAGGAGTATAGTACTAGCATAAAAATTGGTTTTTAGACCAATGGAATAAAATAGAGACCTCAGAAATAAATCCATAAATTTATGGTCAACTGATTTTCGATGAGGGTGCCAAAAACACATAATGGAGAAAGGATAATCCCTTCAATTAATCATTGTGCACAGTTGGCAGCAATGTGATTTTAACAGCCATTAAAGAAAACAGTATGGAGATGCCTCCAGATATTAAAAAAACAAAAACAAAAACAAAAACAATCCCACTTCTTATTATAAATACAAAGGGAATGAAATCTCAATCTTTAAGAGGCATCTGTTATTCCAAATTTATTGCAGCAGTATTCAAAATAGCCAAGATATTAAACTATTTAAATATACAATTTTTATTTGTCAACTAGAGGCCTGGTGCACAAAAATTTGTGTACTCAGTGGGGTCTCTCAGCCTAGCCTGCACCCTCTCACAATCTGGGACCTCTTGGGTAGGGTCCTGAGACCTGGCCTGAGATCAGGGCCTATCAGGGTTCTCCTTCCCTGGGCTGCAGGAAGCTGGCTCCACCCCCATAGCTGCCACTGCTTGTTATCTGTGCAGTGCTGCCCCTCCTCTCCTGCCATCAGTGGCCTCCCTCTGCAGGCAACAAATTGGGATATAATGGCTTAGCTGGCCTGGGCCTTCCTCTTTCTTTGCTGGTGGGTGGGGCCAACCCTGCAAGGGGCTGTCTGCCTATCTGGTCTCCTTTATCTGCTCACCTACTACTTGATCACCCCTAACTGATGGTCTGCCTACCTTATCATCCCTAACCCCTCTGCCTGCCTCCCTGATTGCCCTTACCACTTTCTTGGGGATGGGGCAAGCATTGGCTTCCAGTTGGTGAGCATCCAGTTGTTACTGGTCATTATGACCCAGGGCTTTTATATATTAGGATTATACCTCAGTAAAGCTTAAAAGTAAAATAAAAAAAGAAGAGTATAGGCGGGGAAAAAAGGGTCATTGGACTAGAGCAGTGGTTGGCAAACTCATTAGTCAACAGAGCCAAATACCAACAGTACAACAATTGAAATTTGTTTTGAGAGCTGAAAACCAATGTCTGCACATGGGCCACAAAGTTTCAATTGCACTGCATGTGCATGCCCTCACATGATATTTTGTGGAAGAGCCACACTCAAGAGGCCTAAGAGCTGTATATGGCTTCTGAGCCACAGTTTGCCAACCTCTGGAGTAGAGGACTATTGGGCATCAGGCTACTTATTGCTGAATTTTCATTCTTTTAAAAAAAAACAACACAATTCTTTATTGATTAAGGTATCGCATATGTGTTCTTATGACCCCAATATCTCCTCAATGCCCCCACTCATTCCCTCACCCCCTTGTTGTCTGTGTCCATTGTTTAGGCTTATATGCATGTATATAAGTCCTTTTGTTGATCTCTCCCCCAACATATTGAAAATGATTCAGGGAAGTAAAATTTTGGATAACAGGTATTGGAGAATATTTTAAATACATTTATTTATGTCCATGTAGTCTCTGAAAACCTTTCAAAATCCTGTTGTAATAAGAAAACTAGTGAAAATTCAGGACATAGTCAATCTTTAGTTCCACATTTTGTGAAAATCATGGACTTTATTTTTTTTTAATTTTTGAAACATTTTAATATTTTAATTACATTCACTTTTGATAAGATTTTATAGATGAGTGCATTTTCATTATCTATGAAGGTATTTCTTATTCCAATAACTATTTTCATGAATAGACTTTTTGCATACATCTATAATTACCTCATATAAATTGACAGGATAACCATAAAATTAGAATGTTTCTATGTAGTATAGGGTGTGTATTTTTTCATATTGCCTGCCAACTTTCACTGTAAAATGTGTATCTACAGAAGCAATGAATTATTGAGATTACTTATATATTTTCATCCATTTCATGGTATCCAAAATATATTACTCATATATTTGTTATGTTTCCTTCAAATTAATTGTAAACAACTTAGATCATATGTAAAATACTAGTAACCTTAATTATGAAAGTTTAGACATATATAAAATTATAGGCAAGTATTAAATTGTTATAACCTGTGTTATAGCTTAATCTTGCTATTAGAAACTTAAATGCTTCCTTTTTTTGTTCTTAAAGACAAGCATATTTTTTAAAAAAGCTAAATAAATTATACAAAATATATGTTTAATTGATTCCATAAAAAATCATTACACACAATCTTTAATACTACCGAAAAAGAAAGTTTTGACAGAAGATCTATAAGCTAAAACCTTCAATCTTTACCTTTGTTTTAGGATATTTTTTTCTGTGTATATAATATGTAATTAAGAAAGTGAAAATATTTTTCCTTATTATGACTCCAAAATAGCAACTAAAAAATTTCATATTTTACCTAAAAGATATCTACCCATGAATATAACTAAGTTCTGTCATCAACATTAGGTCTTCAACTGATAGCACCAGGTAGTCATGTATGGTTTAGTGTAAGATTCATGGCATACATATTTAAGTAAATATTTTGTGCAGAATATTGCTTATAGAGAAATGTGCTGAGTTTGAATCACTGAAATGCTTATACTCCCTGCAAATCTTCTTAATCAGAATATCCTATCTAATAAAGATGGAATATGCTAATTGACTGACTTGCCCTCAAAGATGGTTTGCAGGCTGGCCATAACCCCCAGCGAAGTAAGTGGAAGTCCTAGGATCTGGGATTTATTTATCTTCTATAATTGAAACTTTGTAGCCTTGAGTGGTGACCAGGCCAGGCCAGAGCTACAGAAACGTGACTGCCTCCATTGCTGGAGGCAACTCAAGCCTCCTGCTCTCTCCAGGTACATGGCTATTGCCATTTTTGTTGGGATTTATTTATCTTCTATAATTGAAAGTTTGTAGCCTTAAGTAGATGTCTGGGCCTGCCAGAGCAGGTGGAAAGCTTGGCTTCCTCCATTACCAGGGAAACCCAAGCCTTCTGCTCTCTCCATGGGCACAGCCCTCTTGGTTTGGTTAATTTGCATACTTTCTCCTGATTGGCTGGTGTGTGTGGCTTGTGGGTATAGTGGAGGTATAGTCAATTTGCATATTGCTCTTTTATTAGATAGGTTGGAGAGATAGACTTATTTGTTTAGGCTTAAAAATATCCCATGGAATATGCTGCCACAATTTTTATTTTTCATTTATCAATGGACACTTAGGCTGTTTTCTATAACTTGGTCACTGTGAATAATACTGCAATGAACATGGAGTGCATATCTCTTTGAGGTGCTGATTTAATTTCCTTTGGGTGTAGGCTCATTAGACATGTTATTGGATCATATGTTAGTTCTATATTTAGTTTTTTTGAGGAACCTCCATATTATTTTCTATGATGCATCAATTTACTTTCCCATCAATGGTGTGCAAATACCACAACTCTTCTGATTACTGTAACTTTATAATATATTTTACAATACCTCCAGTTTTATTCTTACTCATAATTGTATTGACAACTTGGGATCTCATGTTTGTTTTCACATGAAGCTTAGAAAGAAAAGTTTATTTCTAAATAAAAAGATGCTATTGCTATTTTTGTAGGGACTGCATTGTATCTATAGATCACTTTGGGTACTATGAATATTTTAATAATACTAATTTTTCTTAAACTCCTTTCAGATAGTTCATTGTTAATATAAAGAAACATGAAGATTGATTCAGGCACATGATCCCAACTGCAAAGGTCCCACTCTCAACAATAACTGATAAGTCTACCCCATAGTAAAGAAGTGGGAACAAAACCAATGGGAATCTCTGTTTTTAGATATTTATAGCTCTATGACTTCCAAGGAATCGGTACTGTTTTGACTTTATTTTTTCTAGTTGAACTAGGCTAAGGTTTCCTTTCTGTGAGCTTGACAAATTAGTGTTAATGTGAATGCATAGATTTGTATTATGTGTAAATGAAATAATATAAATTGCATTAAATTTTTATAAAATAAGGATAATTTAAATTCTGTGTCTAGTGGACATTATCATCTTCTTTATTTACTTCTATATATCAAACAGGGTACATCTCAGTAAGAAAACCTTGTGATACTTAGAATCGTTACTACTACCCTCATTTCAGGGCAGTTGAAGAAAGCTCTCTGAACTTGGGTCAAAATCAGCATGCAATAGGCATTCAAAATATTTCATTCCTTCTACTGGCCTTCATAAAGTTTTTCATTATCTCATTTCTAGTGAATTTCAAGCAAATCCATATTCATGTAAAATATGAAATATAACTACCATTTAAAAAGTATTTGTCATTAGCTCCCCATAAGTAAACTTTCATTTGTGCAAATTGGATAGACATGAAAGCATCTCAAGACACAGTGTTATAACCTCAATGTATACGGCTTTAATATGCTTCCAGGTAAGTTAAAAGATGATTTTCTAAACAAGAGACCGATTTATATATTAGTTTTATTTTTCATTAAAACAAAATCATTTTATGTCTAGTTGTAATCTTGTACACAATTATGACTCCTATGTCTCTGATTTCATTACTGCAATTTTGCATTATTTTATTGCTGTATAATGATTTAAATTTCTCCTATAAGGATATTGCAATTTAATTAATAATAATCACCTTAATTAAAATTTGTTAACAGGAGAATTTCATTGTGGATTTGAAGATGGTAACATTTGTTTGTTCACTCAAGATGATACAGATAATTTTGACTGGACAAAGCAAAGTACTGCAACAAGAAATACAAAATATACTCCAAATACAGGACCTAATGCTGATCGTAGTGGCTCCAAAGAAGGTATGAGGGAATGAAATGTGTTAATAAAAAACATACCCCAACCCTGGGATGTTACAAATGTCATTAATAGAAAAGGCAAGAGAACACTTAGCTATAGATTAAAAGATTGCGGAATAAAATGTTAAAAAGTTTTGCACAATAATTCAGATATTTCAAAAGTTTGTAGATATTAATTTTGTTTCAGAATTCAGACACATATAGTTGACAGACTAGGATTATTATCTTGAAATTAAGTTTAAAATTCTAATTTTGTCTTAAATTTTTATATATTTTAGAGTGTTTTTAAATATGTAAATCCTTTATTCTTAATATATCATACATTTACATATTTCATAAATGAGTTGCCAACACTTTTATCAATCTATACTTGTATAAAATCTTTAAAACTTATCAACAATTTCAATTTTCATGTTACCTAATAACTATGTTTAAATATTTTCTTTCGTATTTTTAAAGGTTTTTATATGTACATTGAGACATCACGACCAAGATTGGAAGGCGAAAAGGCTCGACTTCTCAGCCCTGTCTTCAGCATAGCTCCCAAAAACCCTTATGGACCCACAAACACTGCATATTGTTTCAGCTTCTTTTATCACATGTATGGACAACATATAGGTGAGGTGGCGTGAATTACTATACTTCTTCTAAAGTAAATCATCACTAAGAAAAAGAAATGTTTATAAACACACAGCATTAAATCTATTTTAGTAAAAAAAAAAAAATACCTTCGTTGACTTTTATATAACTTACTTACAAATTGCAAAATAAGATGCTAAAAATCTTCCCGCATCATGTCCTAATTTCCCAAATTTAGATTAGAATTTGAAATTGTGGACCACTGCCTATCTTTTCTGGGATCCCAATTTAAGCAGACCCATTGGTTAAATTCTTTATGAGATTTTTTTTGTGGAATTTATTTATTTATTTTTTTAATATATTTTATTGAGTTTTTTACAGAGAGGAAGGGGAAGGGATAGTTAGAAACATCGATGAGAGAAAGACATCGATCAGCTGCCTCCTGCACGCCCCCTACTGGGGATGTGCCCCAAACCAAGATACATGTCCGTGACTGGAATTGAAACTGGGACCTTTCAGTCCCCAGGCCGACACTCTATCCACTGAGCCAAACCAGTTTCAGTTTTTTGTGGAATTTAATACCAGTACAATTTACACTGCTTCTTTTAAAAAAATGCTCCTTACTGAAATCCAGGCAAATGTGTTTGTTAGATATATTAACTAATCAATTAGGACTAGATGAGGGAGAGTTTGCCGGCAGTTGAAACTTTCTCTCTTCGGAAATATTGTTTTGAGACACTTATTCATCTTAAGCCCTGGTGCATTTTAGTCACTGGTTTTATAAATATATTTATCAGTTTTATTGATTCTTTGGGAAATTCATATTGAAAATCAATGTGTCCTGAATTTCCTTTTTTTAAAATTGTGTTACATGTATACATATTTCCGCATTGCCCCCCCCCACTTCCTCCCAGGCATACCCCAAACCCCCAGTATCTATGTTCATTGGTTATGCTTATATGCATGCATACAAGTCCTTTGATTCAGTTCTTATCTACCCCACCTCTCCTTAATCTTCCTGGTATAATTTGAGTCTGTTTGATGCTTTACTGCTCTGTATCTATCCTTTTGTTCATCGGTTTTCAATGTTCTTTATTATCCACAAATGAGTGAGATCATGTGGTGCTTCTCCTTCATAGACTGGCTTATTTCACTAAGCATAAGACTCTCCAGTTCCATCCAGGTTGCTGCAAATGGTAAGAGTTCCTTCTTTTAAATGGAAGCATAGAATTCCATTGTGTAGATGTACCACAGTTTTCTGATCCACTCAGCTGCTGATGGGCACCTAGGCTGTTTCCAAATTGTAGCTATTGTAAATTGTGCAGCTATGAACATAGTGGAGCATAAATCCTTTCTGATTGGTGTTTGTGATTTCTTTTTAAAATATATATATATATATATTATTGATTTTTTACAGAGAGGAAGGGAGAGAGATAGAAAGTCAGAAACATAGAGAGAGAGACATCGATCAGCAGCCTCCTGCACGCCTCACTGTGGAGATGTACCCACAAGCAAGGTACATGCCCCCAATGGGAATCAAAACTGGGACCTTTCAGTCCGCAAGCCAACACTTTATCCACTGAACCAAAATGGTCTCGGCTGTTTGTGATTTCTTAGGATAAATTTCTAAGAGTGGGATTACTGGATCAAATGGGAGTTACATTTTTAGTTTTTTGAGGAAACTCCATACTGTTCTCCACAGTGGCTGCACCAGTCTGAATTCTCACCAACAGTGCACAAGGGTTCTTTTTTCTCCTCAACCAAACCAACACTTGTCATTTGTTTATTTGTTAATGATTGCCATTCTGACAGGTATAAGATGGCATCGCATTGTCGTTTTGATTTGCATCTCTAGGATGATTAGTGACTTCGAACATGTTTTCATGTGTCTCTTGGCCTTCCTTCTGTCGTCTTTCGAAAAGTTTCTATTTAGGTCGATTTTTTTATTGGATCGCTTATCTTCCTTTGATTAAATTGTATAACTTGGCTGTAGATGTTGGAGATTAAACCTTTATCAGTGATAACATTTGCAAATACGTTCTCCGACACAGTGGTCATTCTTACTGTTTTGTTGATGGTTTCTTTTGCTGTACAAAAGCTTTTTATTTTGATGTAGTCCCATTTCTTTATTTTTTTCTTTAGCTTCCATTGCCTTTGGAGCAGTATTGGTGAAGAAGTTCTTTCGGCATATGTCTGAGATTGGGCTGCCTGTGGATTCCTCTAGTATTTTTATGGTTTCCCTTCTAATGTTTAAGTCCTATATCCATTTTGAGTTTATTTTTGTATTTGGTGTAAGTTGGTGGTCCAGTTTCATTTTTTTGCATGTATCTGTCCAATTTTCCCAACACCATTTATTGAAGAGGCTATCTTGGCTCCATTGAGTGTTCATGCCTCCTTTCTCAAATATTAGTTGAACATAGTGGTTTGGGTGGATATCTGGGTTCTCTATTCTATTCCGTTGGTCTATATGTCTGTTCGTGTGCCAGTACCAGACTGTTTTGAGAACACTTGCTTTGTAGTATAGCTTGAAATCTGGTATTGAGATCCCACCTACTTTATTCTTCTTTCTTTGCTTTAGCTATTTGTGGTCTTTTGTTGTTGTTGTTGTTCCAGATGAATCTATGAAGAATTCTTTCTAGGTGTGTGAAATATGTCGTTGGTATTTTAATGGGTAGTGCATTGAATCTATGAATTGCTTTGGGTAGTATGGACATTTTAATGATGTTGATTTTCCCAATCCATGAACATGGTTCCATCTGTTAACATCTTCCTCTATCTCTTTTTTCAGTGTCCTGTAGTTTTCTACATATAGGCCTTTTATCTCTTTAGTTAGGTTTATTCCTATATATCTTAATTATTTTTTTGGTGCGATGGTAAATGGGATTGCTTTTTGAGTCTCCCTTTCTGTAATTTCACTATTAGTGTATAGAAATGCCACAGATTTCTTGGCATTAATTTTGTATCCTGCTAGATTGCCAAATTCATTTATTAAGTCAATTAGTTTTGGGATGGAGTCCTTCGGGTTTTTTATGAACAGTATCATGTCATCTGCAAATAAGGACAGTTTTACTTCTTCTTTTCCAGTTTGGATGCCATTTCTTTCTTCTTCTTGTCTAATTACAATGACTAATACTTCCAGTACTATGTCGAATAGGAGTGGTGAGAGTGGGCATTCCTGTATTGTTCCTATTCTAGGGGAAATGATTTTAGCTTATGTCCATTAAGTATGATGTTAGCTGTGGGTTTGGCATATATGCTTTTTATGATGTTGAAGTATGATCCTCCTATTCCCACTTTGATGAGAGTTTTTATCCAGAATGTGTGTTGGATTTTGTCAAATGCTTTTTCTGCATCAATTGATATGATTGTTATTTTTATCTCTCAATTTGTTTATGTGATGTATCACATTTATTGATTTGCAGATATTGTACCATCCTTGCATTTTGGGATGAATCCTGCTTGATCATGGTGTATGACCTTTCTGTTATCGTGCTGGATCCGATTTGCTAGAATTTTGTTGAGGATTTTGGCATCTATGTTCATAAGAGATATTGGCCTATAATTATCTTTCATTGTGTTGTCTTTATCTGGCTTTTGTATGAGGGTGATGCTAACTTCATAGAAAATGTTTAGAGGTGTTCCTTCTTCTTGAATATTTTTGAATAGTCTGAGGAGGATAGTTTCTAATTCTTCCTTGAATATTTGGTAAAACTCTCCTGTGTAGCCAGCCATCTGGTCCTGGGCTTTTATTTCCTGGAAGCTTTTTGATGACTGCTTCAATTTCTTCCATAGTTTTTGGACTATTGAGATGTTTAGATTCTTCCTAATTGAGTTTTGGAAGGTTATATTTTTTCCAGGAAGATGTCCATTTCTTGCAGATTGTACAATTTGTTGGAATAGAGTTATTCATAGTATTTTTTAACAATCCTTTGTATTTCAGCGGGGTCTGTTGTTATTTCTCCTCTTTTATTTCTGATTTTGTTTATTTGGGTCTTCTCTCTTTGCTTCTTGGTCAGCCTGGCTAGAGATCCATCAATCTTGTTTATCCTTTCAAAGAACCAGCTCTTGGTTTTGTTGATCTTTTGAATTGTTTCCTTGGTGTCCATGTTGTTTATCTCTTCTGTGATCTTCGTGTTTTTTCTTCCCTCTGTGTACACTGGGCTTTTCTTGTTACTCACTTTCTAGCTCTTTGAGTTGTAGTGTTAGGTAATTTATTACCATTATTTCCTGTTTTTTTGCAGTAAACTTGTATGGCTATGAAATTCCCTCTCAAGACTGCTTTCACTGCGTCCCATAAAATTTGTATTTTTGTTTTGTCATTGTCATTTGTTGCTATGATGTTTTTTTTATTTCTTCCTTTATCTCTCTGGTTACCCAGTCATTGTTTAATAGCATGCTGTTTAGTCTCCATGTGTTTGATTTCTTTCTATTGTTTTTATTATAGTTGTTTCCAGTTTTATGCCACTGTGGTCTAAGAAAATGCTTGATATGATTTCTATATTCTTAAATTTAAAGAGACTTTTCTTATGACCCAACATATGATCTATCTTTGAAAATGACCCATGTGCAATAGAGAAGAATGTATATTCTGTGGCTTTTGGGTGAAATGTTCTAAAGATGTCAATTAATTCCATCTGGTCTAGTGTGTCATTTAGGATTGATGTTTCTTTGCTGATTTTTTGTTTAGAAGATTTTACAGTGGTTTCAATGGGGTAGTAAAGTCTCATACTAAGATTGTATTGCTGTCATTCTCTCCCTTAATATCTTCCAGGATTTTTTTTTTTATGTATTTAGGTGCTCTATATTGGGTGCATATATGTTTACCAGAGTTATTTCTTCTTGTTGGGTTGTTCCCTTTAGTATTATGAAGTGGCCTTCTTTATCTCTTGTTATGTCCTTCATTTTGAGATCTAATTTGTCAGATATAAGTATTGCAACCCCAGTTTTTTTTTTCATTTCCATTTGTTTGAAATACCATCTTCCATCCCTTCACCCTCAATCTGTGTGCATCTTTTTTCCTGAGGTCGGTTTCTTGTAGACAGCAGGTATATGGATCATCTTTTCTTATCCAATCAGTTACCCTATGTCTCTTAATTGGAGAATTTAATCTATTTACATTTACAGTCATTATTGTTAGGTACTTATCTGTCCCCATTTTTTTAGTCTTTAGCCCAGAGTTCCTTCCTCACTTCCTATTTCTTTTTTATTACGGCAGACCCTTTAACATTTCTTGCATTGCTGCTTTGGTGGTAATATGTTCCCTTAGTCTTTTTTTGTCTGTGAAGCTTCTGATTTCTCTTTCAATTTTGATTGAAAGCCTTGCAGGGTACAGTATTCTTGGATTCTTACCCTTCCTTTTCATGACTTTGTATATTCCATCCCATTCCCTTCTGGCCTGATGAATTTCTGTTGAGAAATCAGTAGCTACTCTTATGAGGGTTCCTTTGTAGGTAACTTTCTGTTTCTCTCTGGCCAATTTTAAGATTCTTACTTTGTCATTGGTGTTTGCCAATTTAATTATAATGTGCCTTGGTGTTGCTTTTGTGGGGTTCATTTTCTTGGGACTCTGTAAGCTTCTTGGATTTGTGTTTTTTTTTTTTCTTTCCCATATTGGGGAAATTTTCTGTCATTATTTCTTCAAACACGTTCTCTAATCCTTGCTCAGTTTCCACTCTTTCTGGAACCCCAATTAGGCGGACGTTGTTTTGTTTCATGTTATCCCAAAGTTCCCTTAGGTTCTCCTCTTGCTTTTTAATTTTTTTTCTAGAAGCTGCTGTACTTGGGTATTTTTTCCTACTGTTTCCTCTAGCTCACTGATGCGGTCCTCTGCTTCTTCTAGTCTACTTTTGATGCTTTCTATTGAGTTCTTTAAAGCAGTGATGTCATTTTTCATTTCTTGTATTTCTTCTTGCTTCTTCTTCATTTCCTCTTGGCTCTTACTCACCATGTCAAATTTGTTTTCCATTTTTTTCATCTACATTATGATCATTTCTCTGAACTCTTTCTCTGGCAGGCTTATTTCTGCTTCTATATTGTTTACTTCCTTTTCTGGTGATACCTGCCTTTCTGTGGTATATGGGCTATTTCTTCTTCTGCTCATGGTCTTCTTTTCTGGGTGTCTGGTTATGTAGTTCTCTCTCCTACGTTGATTCAAAGGCACAAATTACAACATGACCCGGTACAGCACACAAGGCACTAACAGAAATGTATTCATGATGTTAATAATCACCAATAAGGTGACCACCAATGAAAGACAAATTAGGGGTAAATAGAGAAAGAAGAAGAGGAAAATGAGGAAAAAAGAAAGTAAAGAAGTGCGAAAATCAAATTGCGAGAGGGAGAAAAAAATTAATAAATGAACAAAAATAAAATAAATTAAAAAAATAAAATAAAAAGGAGAAGAGAAGAAGAAAAGAGAAAGCAAAAAAAGAGAGAGAGAGAAATGAAAGAGTATAAAAGAGAAAAGGGGAACAAAGTATAGATTTCAGTAGTAATCTCCAATAGAACAGTCACTAATCCCAACAAAGGCCTGCAACAAACTACAAATAACAACTGGTATCAAGGGAGGCGAGGGAAAAGAGAGATAAAAAAAAAAAACCAAAACCAAGTAAACAAAAAGTAAAATAAAACAAGTAGAATAAGCTAAAACAATCTCACAAAATGTACAAAAAATCGATATAATCACCATTCAGGCAAATAGCAACAAAAGGGCATAGAGAAAAACAACTTTTTGGATAGTGAAGAAAAGAAGAGAGATATTTGTATGAAATTGTAGTAGGGGATTTGAAATTAGATATATAAGTAGGGTGAAATTTTAACCAGGTAAAGAGAAAGAATAGGGAGAATCTAAAGTGGAAAAGGGAAAGAGAAACAAAACAACAAAATGGGAAAAGTTAGGAGGAAAGTGTTGGCATAAATGTAGACTTGAAATGGAGTAAAATTATGCTAAAAGAAAGATGAAAATAAAATGTAGAACTCTAATCCCAAAGTAAAATAAAGAGAAAACAAAATGACACTTTTTTTTCCCAAAAAGGTAAAATAGTGGTAGTAATAATACTAGTTGAAAACAATAATGTATTAAATAAAAAGATAAAATCAATTGAGGAGGGAAAAAAAGTGTTTTTAATTAAAATATGCAAAAATGAAAAAAATTAAATTAAATTAAATAAAAACAAGAAAGAAAAAAATAGAATGGTCATTCACTTCCACTATTGTTCTGAATTAACCTCTGAGACAAAGCACAGCACCTCTCTGGTCTGTGCTCAGATCCTGCTACTCTGTGGTTCTCAAAACCGGTTTGTGGGGATTTTGCAGCCTGGACACTGTAATAACTCCCAGGCTATCCTCTGCCTCAGATCAAAATGAGTGGTTTTCTAGAGATCCCTCTGTCAACAGCTCTGAGAGTTTGCCTCCACACTTAGGGATCATGCCCTGCCCCACATCCGCGGACCTCTCCAGAAGCAGCTTTCCCGCAGCCCGGTTCCCACAGTGTGCGCGTCTCTGTTCTGCAGGACAGGAGACCTCACCTCATCCCAGGCGAAATCTGACCTTTCTTTGTGCCATGTGGATCTCTGAATCTGCTGCATGTCTGTGCTGATTGGAGAGCAGTGTTCTAGGTCCCTGGCTGTTCGTTGAGTGATTCAGCTGCAGCTTTCAGTCCACCGCAGACATCCATCTCCCTCTGCAAGATGGCGTGGATCCACATTCTTGCTGGTGGCTCTGGCTGACAAAAACCCTGTGGCAGTGGGGCTTCCTGGCCAGGAGAGGTCCGTCCAGCAGTCCCCCAGCTTCTCCTGGAGGATAACTGACTCTTAACTTGCCAACAAACACTCCCTGTACAACTCTCAGCTGCTCTCTCTTCCTCTGCCCAGCAACAAAGCTCCAGACAAGTCCATCTATTCTTCCGCCATTTTCCCTCTGTCCTGAATTTCTAATAGCATAATCACAGTTATTACTTCTTGAGTAACCATAAATAATCCTTGCTTTTAATTGTAACTAATGGATAGTAGACAATTGAGAAGAGTCTTAAATTTTTATTAATATAAGAATTGATAAGAGATTCCTCTTTTAAATAAAGTCAAGTGTGTTTATTATTTGTTGCTGAAGAACAAATTTCCCTCAAATTTTGTACCTGAAAGCAATAAACATTTACTATCTCACAGTTTCTGTAGGCCAGGAACATGGATATGGCTTAGCTGGATTCCTATAACTCAAGGCCTCTCATAAAATTGCAGATAAGAAAGGTGTAAGACAGACTGATTTGAATATTTGACTTGGAGAAGATAGATTTCTATGACTGTTCCCTTGGTTTTGGGCAGGCTCATTCCCTTGAGGGGTTAGAATAAAGATATCAACTTATTGCTGGCTATTGGTCAGAGGCCCCTCTCATCTCTTCGCCATATGGACATCTCCATAGGACTGTGTTATGGCAGGCGGCAGGCTTCCTCCAAAGCAAGAAACCCACGAGAGAGAAAACACATGCTGAAGACTTTATAATCTCATCTCTAACTTGACACCCTATAACTCTGCCTTGTTATATTTATTATAACTGAGTTGATAATTCCAACCCACATTCAAGGGTAAGAAATTACACAAGAGTGTTAATGATAGGAAGGTGAAATCACTATGCAGCATTTAGAAGTATGTCATGTTGTTATAATTTATTGTTAAATATTTTATCAACATCGATTGAAGAAAAAAATAAATAAAAGGTATAATGTGCTATCCTTAAACTACTTGTTGATGTATATGCTATATTATATAATAGCTAGCTTTTGACAATAATATAAGGTTATTTCAGCAATCCTGTAGGCATTTTGATCAACCAGTTGCATTTCTAATCTTCTTGCAAAGAAATTGAACCTCATTTAGGCCACAGGATATGACAAAAGCTTATTAAAACTCAGTAAAATATGTACTTCATTTATTTCTAAAAAGATAATGTAAAATATAAGCATTATATTATACCAAGGAATTAAAAATAAAGATACAAAAGACACTTATGAATACATTCATTGAACTTGATAAGAAAGTTTCAATCAAGTTCTGGCTTCAGAAAGCTAATTTCGATTTGGAACAAAATGGAGACAAGGAAAAAAAGTTTGTTAATGAAGTCCACTGCCAAGAATATTGAGAGTGAGAAAGATGGGATAAAGTAAAGTATGTGAGATTTTAGAAGGGCCTAGTTTAAGAGAAATTCGTTAATGAAAAGGGTAAGTTTAGAGATAGAAAAATCAGAGGGAAGCAAGTTTTTTTAAGAGATGAGAATTATGAGTGTTCAGAAGGGAATTTACATGTGAAGAGGGAGCAAATGTCACTTCCACTAGGATTGGAAATAAGAATGTGCCTTTTAATATACTGCTAAATGCAAGAACAGCAAACAGACATGAAATTTGTCTTCCTAAGAGACTCTATTTTCTTTGTTAAATAATGCAAAGGTTGCACTTTAAAAGAGTAGACTATTTTAGGGGCCTGGCAAATGGAAGCAGAAACTGGTAAGCAATGAGTTGGAGATTGGGATATCCATCTTCAGCATTTTGAAATGCGTTTTAGTATACAATGTTCAGTTTAACTCCCCAGCACTTTGTGTACATATTATTGAATTACTCTGCTAATTGATGTCCTTACTCGCTGGCCCATTGTCTCTGGGGCAAAGTTCATCCTCTAAAACTAGTAACATAAAGACCTCAAGGATGTTTGCCCCTCTGGCTCTATAGTTTATCCCATTCACACATGAAGTTCCTCAAATTGAGCTGATTGTATCTGGGGCATCTTCATAGGTTGTCTTTGTCCTGCTGAACTGTATGCTGGGGCAGGGAGAACAGATACAATGTACCTCCCCATCATACAGTGCCTTACAAGTATAAATATTTATTTATCTACCCTATAAATATTTATAAATTAAACAAATACTTTTTTTAATTGTGTGAGAGAATAAGTACGTTTTCTCCTCTTTAGTCATCTTAGTAATTCACATAGTTCCTTCAAAATCCAAGTGAATGACATCTGATATTATTTTCTATATTCTTGATTCATCTTTTCCCATAATGCACACCATGATTATTATATTTGTTACTACGATTTCTGCTAGACTGTAAAGCTGCTTGAGAACAGCTTATTTCTGAGTGCTAAAAAGAATAACAAAGTAAAGAATTAAAAGTATGACATTAAGATTGGAAACATAGGTCTTCATCAAGAGCCATAGACAGATTTGGGGAAGAGTTGAAGTGAATCATTGACTTAATTTGAATTTGAAGCTAAGTGCTCTGGCAGCCAAAGCACAGAGGAAAGCAAAAGTGTCACATAAACAAAGAGAAATGTATCTTTTTAAAAGTACTCTTAGTAATATAATGGGCAATATCTTTACTTAATACTTTTAGAAAAATATAAAACTTATTGAAATAAAAAAATTATAAACTGACTGATCATAATACATTAGAGAACAAAATATATGTTTTGTGCTGAAATATTATGGCACAAATGCCACTTTATTATGATCTAATGGAATGTAAAAATAAAATTTAATATATCTGTAATTAATCTTTAACTTAATTTGTCTCAATAGGATATCGCAGGTTACGCTTGGCATTGAAGCTTTCTCAATGCTGGCATTCAAAAACTTTAAATTGTGGACTTAAATGTTCTTAAAAAAGATAGAGAGATCACAAGGATGACAATCTTTTTGCATTGATTTAGGAGTCTGATTTTTATTCTTATTTTTTATCAAAGGCCATATTTTTTTCGGATTAGAGTTTACAAATTGAGATCCTTGCTTACATCTCAAATATGTCTTTCAAATAAGAAATTTTCTCACATATTTTCCCTTGGGTTTAGATACCATATAAGAGACAACTTGAGCCTTAAAAAAAATCTTAAAATAAGGGGTCATCATTTTAGAATCTTGACTACATTGACTATAGAAATATATCAGCAGAATCAATATATTGAACTGCATCCTGCAGGACCAGTGGTGAACCTGAGGAGAGGCAGTGAAGGATTAAAGAAGACAAAGAAGGGAATATAGTTGGGGCCAGCTGAGACACTGTTCTCAAATGGAGAGAGTGCCACAGCTTGTAAGCCCAGTCTTTATTTTATTTTATCTTTTTTCTTTATCAATTAAGGTATTACATATGTGACCTTTTCCCTCCATTGCTCCCCACCCCCCACTCATGCCCTCACCCCCCTGTTGTCTGTGTTTATGATTCCACTTTTAGGAATACTGTATATCCCAAGCAACTAGAAACACCAATCAGAAAGGATATATGCACCCTGATGTTCACAGTGGCATAAATGACCCGTCTTTATTTTATAGTCAGATACCATGAGGCAAAGTAAGGACATAGTCAAGATGTTTACAATGTTCTGGTAGGTTTCTAATCTACTCAATTACATGCACCTGAGAACTTTTTTAAGCTTTGTTTTGGCAGCACTTGCTGCATCTCCTACAGCCTACATCATTCAGCCACCTGTGACCAAAGATTCAGACCATAAGGTCAAGCTTACAATCATAGCCTTTGGCTATAATTGTGCTAAAAGGACTTTTCCCTTCAAGCTGGGACCTGCACATGGCTTTACCACAAGAGGACCATGTTCTTTCATTAGACTGAGACTTGAACCTGTCCAAATACTGAAGCTGCTCTCCACAACATATACTTTTGAGATACTTACATTCTGATAAATTTTCAGAATTAAGTATCTTGCAAAAGTTAACCCCTAAGTGGCTGAGGGAATAGACAATGTTATTTAGTATTCCCCATTTAAAAATTAGAAAATAGCTCCCAAACCATGGGCTCTTTGAGAATAATTGATATTAAGTCACTCTTGATGTTTAGAATTAGTCAATACTTCCAGTGAAGTCCTGTTTATATTTAATGTTGATAATTCCAATGTCATTAATGTAAAAATAATGTTTTAAGTAGAAGACATACATAACAATTTATAATTAATTTGTTAAATTAATATATATCTAATAGGGATAGAATCTAGCCATGATTTATTACCACTTATAAATATCACAGATATCTGTCACAGACTTTGTAATAAGATCATGTATAATAACTAGTTCATTTACCTTTTAAGTGTCTGGTTTTAAACCACTAACTACCTCCAAATTTGTTCTCCTTATGTTTAATTATGGGCCTTTAGAAAATGTATAGTAGAAGCTAAGATGTTTAAACCAAATTAATGCTATGACTGAAAAACGTTGGTGTTTCAAAACATATGTCTTATTTTAGTGTAATTAGTAAAAATATTATTTCATCAATTGAATTAATGATCAGGAAATGGATTCACTGTTGTGTTCCTTACCAAATGTACCAAACTTTTTAAACTAATGCCATTGAAAATATATACTATTGTGATGTGTCTTTTTACCCATAGGTCTTGAAATTTGCTCATTTTTGTTCAATATGATGAAATGCACATGCTATATGCCTAGTGGTATTTAAAGTTCAATAGAGGATAAAAGAATTATGCTTAAAGGTTCTTATTCATCTAACAGTTTATCATTTATTTGGGATAATGAATTATGGAGTAAAATAAAAGTCAGAAAGTAATATACATCAAAATGAATAATGGGCTCGTGCTATTGTTGAACAATGGAGAGAACAGTGAGAACAGAAAAGTTAAAGGTTCTCTAAAGGAGAAGAAATGTAAACCATCTTCCAAGAGAGGTAAATAATAATCAGGTTAAATAATGTTGAGAAATAGAAGAAGCTATGGTGGAGAATGGGGAATACTGTTTTTATGGCAGATTAGGGAGTATAGTAGAACCATATCAGAGGAATAGCCTGAGAAAAGCCATGTTTTAGGAAAATTTATTGGACACTAATATAGAGATGAAACTTGATGCCAGTAGGCTTGCTATTGGCTGCATAAAATTAACCAACATTTTAAAATTTAAGACATCATTGCAATTATATATTGAAAAAATGTATGTATGCAGCCCTTTCTATTCAAGCAGAAAATTATTTTATAACTTCCTCCTTCAGTCTGTGTGTACAAAACAAATGATTCTAACAATTATCTATTAATATGCATATCGTTTGCCTGGGGCTAGATCATTATGGCATGTCCTCATCTTTCATTAAATGTGAAACTGAAATTAATGAGTCTCTATTACTGATTAAAATAAAAATGTGATTTATATGCAAGTGACCCCAAGGCTTTGGAGTAAAATAAGCTATAAATTAATTTATATGAACTTGGTAATTTCAAATATCTGTAGAAAACATATATGCACATTTCAGGGCACATTTAAATTATTCATAAAAAATATAAAGTAAGTATCTAAGGTAAAATATTTAAAAGTAACATTATGTGAAGAACTTAATGAAAGAAGAGCATTATGTAAGGTAATTATATGTAACTAGAGGCCCGAAGTACGAAATTTGGGCAAGAGTAGGCCTTCCTTCCCCAGGTTGCCAGTACTGGCTTCCCTCTGGCACTCAGGACCTAGGCTTCCCTTGCAGCCTCAGCTTCAATCCTGAAAGTTGTCCTGAAGGATGTCCTGTCTAATTAGCATATTATGCTTTTATTATTATAGATATTTATGCACATTATGTTTTATACAGTAATTTATATAAAATAATATTAAAATAAGAATCATACTATTGCACAATGCTCCTTTGCTTATTGCTCAAGAGATAATGCCACACTTAGATGATTTAACCTTTTTTTATTGTAATCCATAAGGATGAGATGAGCAAAGTACTCTCTAGCTCTAGGACTTGACTCTTAAGGAATGGTGATCAAAAGATGAGGATTAGGAAACAAAGGTTGAGAAAAAGGTTAGTTTAGCAACTTCAAAGTTGTGTCATGGAACTACATAATCCCTGGGGATAATTAAATTCATGCCTATTGATATTTGGTGCCTACTAAAGCATAAACATAGTTCCTCTAAGGATTTAAAATTACTTTTAAAGGATATTAACACAATCCATCATATTCACTTTGTAATTTTTTTACTGTAATAATGTGCTGAATCAACTTTGCTGAGTCTAACTGCTCTTGAATCACTTTATTCTGTTTCACAAGTTCTCATTTTGTTGACCAAGATGATCTGAGTATAAGTGTATATAACTTTTAGCACTGAATTCTCTTTGATAAAGTTAAAAACTGGAAACTTGTCTGGGAAAAGGATCTTTTAAAATCTTTTGTCTATTGATACAGCTTTTGAAATCATCTCTAAAACATACCATTTAATCTAGTTTGTATTCATTGAATAGAATAATGGAATAACATTAATACTATATACATCAGAATAATAATTAAATTATAATGTATTTGGAAAAATTTATTTCAATCAGCTATACGTCTATTGTTTTTTCTTATAAATAATACCTACCTTTATTATTTTTTCTTAGATAATTTTAAGCATTTATTCTTTTAGAAAAACTTTATTGATTTTCATAAGAATAAAGACTACTTTATTTTTATTGTTTTCACTATTTCAGGTTCAGAAGAACATAGTAACATACACAAAGTAAGAGGACCATGGTCTCAGAACTTTACAATTAGATAAGTTTTGTCCCTTGGTGTTGCCATTATGTTTACCCAGACCAGCCTGTTTCTGGGAAGTAGTCAAGGCTTTCAGCTCCTCAGTCCCTCTTCTGGGCAGGACTCCCTTCTGACTGCACTGTCGAAGGTTTCACTAGGCTATTAGTTAGAACCTTCATTCTTTACCATGAAGTCAGACAATAAGCTGACTTCTAGATGATGGTGCCAGACACCTTTTAGTGAGGAATATTAAAGACTAAAATGTGGGTGCCCCGTGTACACATTGCCATTGGGATTGATACTTAGCCTTTTCAGCACATAAGCCAGAGTGTGTATATAGGGAAATATATATATATATATATGTACACATACACAATCATACATACATATACATATAAAATACATGCATGTGATATACATGTATGTGCATATATATGTGCACATAAACACATGTGTACATGCATATACAGCATATATATTTCAGAAATCATGAATTTACACCAAATGTTTAAAATTTCAGTCCATACCCATAGTGTTAGATCTTACTTTTCCTCATTCCATATTTGTACATTCCTTCTTTCACTGTGTGAACCCTGGCTCCTAACATATTTACTCACTCAACTTTATACTACCTACTAGAGGGCTGATGCACAAAAGTTTGTGCAAGAATAGCCCTTTCTTCCCCCAGTTGCTGCCACTGGATTCCCTCCGGCACCCAGTACCTAAACTGCTACGCTCCAGCCCCATCTTTGTCCAGAAGGATGTCCAGAATGACACCAGGAAGGAAATTAGGTCTAATTGGCATATTTTCATTTTATTATTATAGACTAAAGGCCCAGTGCACAAAATTTATGCATGGGGAGTGTGTCCCTCAAACCAGCCTGCACCCTCTCCAATTTAGAACCCCTTGAGAGATGTCTGACTGCCCCATTAGGTCTGATCCCAATGAGCAGTCAGACAACGCTCTTACAATTCAAGACTCCAGGCTCTCAACTGCTTGCCTGCCTGCCTGCCTGATTACCCCTACCTGCTTCTGCCTGCCAGCCTGATCAATGCCTAACTGTTCCCCTCTGGCCCAATTTCCCCTAATTGCCCTCCCCTACTGGCCTGTTAACTCCTCACAAGCCTCCCCTGCAGGCCTGGTTACCCCTAATTGTTCTCCCCTGACAGCCTGGTCACCCCTTATTGCCCTCCCCTATAGGTTGGCTGTCCCCAGTTATCCTCCCTTGCAGGCCTTGTCCCTCCCAACTGCCCTAACCTGCTGGCCTGATTGTCCACAACTGCTCTACCCTGCCAGCCATCTATGGCAGTCATCTTTTGTCCACATGGGGGCAGCTGTCTTTGAGCACATGGGGTGGCCATATTGTTTGTTGAAGTGATGGTCAATTTGCATATTACTTCTTTACTATATAGGATAAAATAGTTTCTGTATTACTGTACCTATAACCACATTAATCAGGAAGCATAATAGAGTTCAGATTGATTAGTAGTTGTTTCTCTACCCCCATATCATTTAAAACTGAAAATATATAATCAGGTACTATATTTATAAATTACTTGGATTACATTCCCTTCCCATACTCCTTCCTTTCTTTCTTTTTTCTTCCACCTTTCCTTTTTTTAAATATTTTTCTTCCTTCCTCTCTTGCTCTTTCTTTTTCTCCAGTGTGATTATTAAATTCATGTGAAATATTATTTGTTTCAGTTTGCTTTCAGTTTGCATATTTTCTTTCCTTTCTTATTGATTTAATGTTATTTTTTAATATGTAGAATATTGGTACACTTTTTAAACTCAAGACTACATGGGAGGCATACTCAGAGAAGTAGTGCTCCTTCCCATGTTCCTTTAAAGCCAGCTTGATCTCTCACTTATCAGTCCTTTGTTTCTCTCTCTCTTTTTGTAATTGAATTTATTGGCCTTGGTAAATAAAAGTATACAGAGTTCATGTATACAATTCTACAATACTTTGTCTGTATATTGTATTGTGTATTTACCATCAAGTCATCCCCTTCCATTATAATTTATCCCCCCTTTCTTTTTTTCTTCCACCACCCCCATACCCCTTTCCATCTGGTAACCACCATATTGTTGCCTGGTTTCATGAATTTTCTTTTTTTTCCCTTAATCCCTTCACTCTTCTCAACCAGCTCCCAATCCCCTGCCCTCTGACACTTGTCAGTCTGTTCTTTGTATCAATGACTCTCCACTTTGTTTGACAGTTTATTTTGTTCATTAGATTCCATATATAAGTGAAATCAAATGTACTTGTCTTTTTCCTTCTGGTTTATTTCACTTAACATAATACTCTCCAAGTTAATCCATGCTGTTACAAAAGATAAGACACCTATCTTTTTCACGGCTGAGTAGTATTCCATTGCATAAATGTACCACTGCTTTTTATTCATTTATCTACTGATGGACACTTGGGCTGCTTCTAAATCATGACTATCTATATCTATACTAATAAAAGCATAACATGCTAATTAGATCAGACAGCCAAATGACCTTCCAGACATCATTCCACACAACCTTCCAAAGCCACAGCAGCAGGAGCTGAAGCAGAGGCAGTTAGGGGTAACCAGCAGGAGGTGAGCAGTAAGGGAAAATGAGACAGGCAGGCAGAGGCAGTTAGGGGCAATTTGGCAGGCAGGCAGGCGAACAGTTAGAGGTGATCAGGCAGTCAGGTAGAGTGATTGGGGGCAATCAGGCAGGCAGGTGAGTGCTTAGGAGCAGTTGGACATCTCCCAAGGGGCCCCAAATTGCAAGAGGGTGCAGGCTGGGCTGAGAGAATCTCTCCATTCATGAATTTTGTGCACCAGGCCTCTAGTATTATATATATAAAAGCCTGGGCAATCATTCAACCATTCAACTGGTTGCTAAGAGTCACAGTGACCACCAGAGGACAGACACTCAACTTACAAGCTGCCCCCTGTGGTCAGTGTGCTCCCACAGAAGGAGTGTAGCTCAGCTGACTGACGAGTACCAGATACCAGGCTCACAGCAGGAGAATACAACTGTTGCGGCACAAGCCTCTCCCACAGACAATCTCCCTGTGTGCCCTTCTCCATATGGACCAGGACTGGGATTGGGACCTGCATTGGGACTAACTGGGTGCAAGCCCGTGACTTCTTCTTGGTCATGGGCATGCTGGTATTACCCTAGGTCAGGCGCATGGAGACCATAGCAGAGTGGCAGAGAGCCTACTCTACTCAGTGGAGGTGGCAGCAAGTGCAGCAAGGTTAGAATGAGTGGGAGCAGCATAGTGCCTGGCCTGGGCTCAGGCTATTCCCTGGATGCCTGCCACTTCATGAACTACTATATCCCTCAGGGGATGTTGGACTGTCGGTTTTGTCCCGATCCCCACAGGGCATACCAAAATACATGACCAGTACATGAATCCATGTACTGAACCTCTAGTTGTAAATAATACTGTAATGAACATGGGGTGCATATATTCTTTTGAATTAGCGTTTTGGGTGTCTTTATATAAATCTAAGTTATAAGGCAGTTTCATTTTTAATTTTTTGAGATAACTCCATCTGTGGCAGCACCAATAGTATACAAGAGTTCCCTTTTCTCCACATCCTCACCAACACTTGTTTGTTGATTTAATAATAGCTATTATGACAGAAGTAATATGATACTCTTTAAGGTTTTAATTTGCATTTCTCTGATTGATTAGTGAAGTTGAATATTATTTCATGTGGCTTTTGTCCATCTGTATGTCCACTTTGGTGAAGTGTCTATTTAGGTTATTTGCCCAATTATTAATTGGGTTTATTATTTTTGGTATTGAGTCTTAATAAGTCCCTTATAAATTTTCAATATTGGGGGGAGAAAAATGGCGGCGGAATAGATGGATGTGTCTGGAGATTTGTCGCTGGGCAGAGGGAGAGAGAGCAGCTGAGAGTCACACAGGGAGTGTTTGTTGGCAAGTTAAGAGTCAATTATCCTCCAGGAGAAGGCAGGGAACTACTGGACGGAGCTCTCTTGGACAAGCAGCCCCAATGCCATGGGGTTTTTGTCAGCCAGAGCCACCAGCAAGAACGCAGAGACCACGCCATCTTGCAGAGAGAGGTGGATGTCTGCGGCGGTCTGAAAGCTGTGGCTGGCTGAAACTCCCACCAAACAGCCAGAGACCAATAACACCACCCTCCAATCGGCACAGACACGCAGTGGATTCAGAGATCCACACGGCACATGGAAAGGTCAGATTTCGCCTGGGATGAGGTGAGCTCTCCTGCCCCTCAGAACAGAGACGGCACAATGTGCTAGCCGGGCTGCAGGAAAGCTGTCTCTAGAGAGGTCTGCAGAGGTGGTCAGGGCGTGATTCCTAAGTGTGGAGGCAAACCCTCGGAGCTGTTGACAGAGGAGAGCTCTGGAAAAAAAACTCGTTTTTTATCTGAGGCAGAGGGACAGCCTGGGAGTTATTACAGTGTCCGGGCTACAAAATCCCCACAAACAGGTTTTGAGAACCACAGAGTAGCAGGATCTGAGCACAGCCTAGAGAGGTGCTGTGCTTTATCTCAGAGGTCAATTCAGAAACACTGCCACCCAGTGGATTACTCACAAATTGACTCTCACATAACCACAAAAGAATAAAGAGATTAAAAGACCCACAGTGGAACACAGGGAACTGTAATACCTTCCCTACTGGGAAACAGAAGGGCAAAGCAGAATAATAGTGGAAGTGAAGGACCATTCTATTTTTTTTTATTTTTTTTCTTTAAGAAAAACAAAACAAAACATTTTTTATTTTTCATTTTTACATATTTTAATTAAAAGATTATTTTTTCTTTCCTCCTCAATTGATTTTACCTTTTTAATTATTACATTTTTGTTTTCAACTAGTATTATTACTACTACTATTTTACCTTTTTGGAAAAAAACAAGTATCATTTTGTTTCCTCTTTATTTTACTTCGGGATTAGAGTTCTACATTCTATTTTCATCTTTCTTTAGCATAATTTTACTCCAATAAAACTCTACATTTAAGCCAACACTTTCCTCCTAACATTCCCATTTTGTTGTTTTATTTCTTTCCCTTTTACAACTTTAGATTCCCCCTATTCTTTCTCTTTACCTGGTTAAAATTTCACCCCACTATTATAACTAATTTCAAATCCCCTACTACAAGTAGATACAAACCTCTCTCCTCTTGTCTTCACTCGCCAAAAAGTTGTTTTTTCTCTATATCCTTTTGTTACTATTTGCCTAAATGGTGATTATATCAATTTTTTGAACTTTTTTGTGAGATTGTTTTAGCTTATTCTACTTGTTTTATTTTGCTTTTTGCTTGCTTTGTTTTTTACCTCTCTTTTCCCTTTCCTCCTTCGATACCAGTTGTTATCTCCAGGTTGTACTAATCTCTAGGTACTGGTTGTTGGCCTTTATTGGGATTAGTGACTGTTCTATTGGAGTTTTCTCCTGACATCTATATTTTGTTCACCTTTTCTTTCTTATCTGCTTTCTTTTCTCTCTGACTTTGTTTCTCTTTCTATTTTCTTTTTCTTCTTCTCCTTTATTTTATTTTATTTTATTTTATTTTATTTTATTTTATGTTATTTTTAGGTCATTTATTTATTTTTTTTCTCCCTCTCCCAATTTGATTTTGGCACTTCTTTCCTTTCTATTTCCCTCAATTTCCTCTTCTTCTTTCTCTACTTAACCCTAATTTGTCTTCCACTGGTGGTCACCTTATTGGTGATTATTAATATCATGAATACATTTCTATTCAGTGCTTGTGTGCTGTAACGGGTCATGTGGTAGTTTGTGCCTTTCAATCAAGGTACGAGAGAGAACTACATAACCAGACACTCAGAGAAAAAAAACATGGGCAAAAGAAGAAACAGCCCACATACAACAGATACGCAGGTATTACCAGAAAAGGAAATAAACAAAATAGAAGCAGGAATAAGCCTGTGAGAGAAAGAGTTCAGAGAAATGATCATAAGATGGATGAAAAGAATGGAAGACAAAATCAACAATATGAGTTAGAGCCAAGAGGAAATGAAGACACAAGAGAAAATGAAGAACCCAAGAGAAAATGCAAAAGAGCAAGAAGAAATGCAGAAGCAGCAAGAAGAAATGCAAAAGAAGCGAGAAGAAATGCAGAAGAACGTAAAAGAAATGGAGAATAATCAAGAAGAAATGAAAAATGACATTACTGCTATAAAGAACTCAATAGAAAGCATCAAAAATAGACTAGAAGAAGCAGAGGACTGCATCAGTGAGCTAGAAGACAAGGTAGAAAAAAATACCCAAGTACAGCAGCTTCTAGAAAAAAAAGTTAAAAAGCAAGAGGAGAGCCTAAGGGAACTTTGGGATAACACGACAAAAAACAAAACAAAACAAAACAAACAAACAAACAAAAAACACCAGCATAATTGGGGTTCCTGAAAGAGTGAAAAATGAGCAAGGATTAGAGAACATATTTGAAGAAATAATGACAGAAAATTTTCCCAATATGGGAAAGAAAAAAACCCACACAAATCCAAGAAGCTTACAGAGTCCCAAGCAAAATGAACCCCAACAAACCGACACCAAGGCACATTATAATTAAATTTGCAAACACCAACTATGATGTAAGAATCTTAAAATTGGCCAGAGAGAAACAGAAAGTTACCTACAAATGAACCCCCATAAGACTATCTACTGATTTATCAACAGAAACTCGTCAAGCCAGAAGGGAATGGAATGAAATATACAAAGTCATGCAAAGGAAGGGTCTGAATCCAAGAATACTGTACCCTGCAAGACTCTCAATAAAAATTGAAGGTGAAATCAGAAGCTTCACAGACAAAAAAAGACTAAGGGAATATATTACCACCAAAACAGCAATGCAAGAAATGTTAGAGGGTCTGCTGTAATAAAAAAAAAAAAAATAGGAAGCGAGGAAAGAACTCTGGGCTAAAGACTAAAAAAATGGGGACAGATAAGTACCTATCAATAATAACTTTAAATATAAATGGATTAAATGTTCCAATAAAAGGACATAGGGTAACTGATTGGATAAGAAAAGATGATCCATATATCTGCTGTCTGCAACAAACTCACCTGAGGAAAAGAGATGCACACAGATTGAGGGTGAAGGGATGGAAGAAGGTATTTCAGGCAAATGGAAATGAAAAAAAAAAAACTGGGGTTGCAATACTTATATCTGACAAATTAGATCTCAAAATGAAGGACATAACAAGAGATAAAGAAGGCCACTTCATAATACTAAAGGGAACAACCCAACAAGAAGAAATAACTCTGGTAAACATATATGCACCCAATATAGAGCACCTAAATACATAAAAAAAAAAACTCCTGGTGGATATTAAGGGAGAGATTGACAGCAATACAATCATAGTAGGAGACTTTACTACCCCATTGAAACCACTGGAAAATCCTCTAAACAAAAAATCAGCAAAGAAACATCAATCCTAAATGACACACTAGACCAGATGGAATTAATTGACATCTTTAGAACATTTCACCTAAAAGCCACAGAATATACATTCTTCTCTAGTGCACATGGGTCATTTTCAAAGATAGATCATATGTTGGGTCATAAGAAAAGTCTCTTTAAATTTAAGAAGATTGAAATCATATCAAGAGTTTTCTTAGACCACAGTGGCATAAAACTGAAAACAACTATAATAAATACAATAGAAAGAAATCAAACACATGGAGACTAAATAGCATGATATTAAGCAATGACTGGGAAACCAGAGAGATAAAGGAAGAAATAAAAAAACATCATGGCAACAAATGACAATGACAACACAACAATAAAAATTTTATGGGACGCAGTGAAAGCAGTCTTGAGAGGGAATTTCATAGCCATACAAGTTTACTGCAAAAAAACAGGAAATAATGGTAATAAATTACCTAACACTACAACTCAAAGAGCTAGAAAGTGAGTAACAAGAAAAGCCCAGTGTACACAGAGGGAAGAAAATAGTGAAGATCACAGAAGAGATAAACAACATGGACACCAAGGAAACAATTCAAAAGATCAACAAAACCAAGAGCTGGTTCTTTGAAAGGATAAACAAGATTGATGTATCTCTAGCCAGGCTGACCAAGAAGCAAAGAGAGAAGACCCAAATAAACACAATCAGAAATAAAAGAGGAGAAATAACAACAGACCCCGCTGAAATACAAAGGATTGTTAAAAAATACTATGAATAACTCTATTCCAACAAATTGTACAATCTGCAAGAAATGGACATCTTCCTGGAAAAAATATAACCTTCCAAAACTCAATTAGGAAGAATCTAAACATCTCAATAGTCCAAAAACTATGGAAGAAATTGAAGCAGTCATCAAAAAGCTTCCAGCAAATAAAAGCCCAGGACCAGATGGCTGGCTACACAGGAGAGTTTTACCAAATATTCAAGGAAGAATTAGAAACTATCCTCCTCAGACTATTCAAAAATATTCAAGAAAAAGGAACACTTCCAAACACCTTCTAGGAAGCCAGCATCACCCTAATACTAAAACCAGATAAAGACAGCAAAATGAAAGAGAATTATAGGCCAATATCTCTCATGAACATAGATGCCAAAATCCTCAACAAAATTCTAGCAAATCTGATCCAGCAGTACATTAGAAAGATCATACACCGTGACCAAGTAGGATTCATTCCAAGAATGCAGGGATGGGATAATATTGGCAAATCGATAAACGTGATACATAACATAACAAATTGAGAGATAAAAATCACATAGTCATATCAATTGATGCAGAAAAAGCATTTGACAAAATCCAACACCCTTTCTTGAGAAAAACTCTCAGCAAAGTGAGAATATAAGGATCATACCTCAACATCATAAAAGCCATATACGATAAACCCATAGCTAACATCACACTTAAAGGGCAAAAAACTAAAGCCATTTCCCCTAAGAACAGGAACAAGACAGGAATGCCCACTCTAACCTCTCCTGTTAAACATAGTACTGGATGTATTAACCATTGCAATTAGACAAGAAGAAGAAATAAATGGCATCCAAACTGGAAAAGAAGAAGTAAAACTGTCCTTATTTGCAGATGACCTGATATTGTACATAAAAACCCAAAGGACTCCATTCCAAAACTAATTGACTAAATTAATGAATTTGAAAATGTAGCAGGATACGAAATTAGTGCTAAGAAGTCTGTGGCCTTTCTATACCCTAATAGTGAAATTACAGAAACAGAGACTAAAAAAGCAATCCCATTTTCCATCGCACCAAAAAAAAAAAAATTAAGATATCTAGGAATAAACCTAACTAAAGAGGTAAAATACCTATATGTAGAAAACTACAGGACACTGAAAAAAGAGATAGAGGAAGATGTTAACAGATGGAAGAGCATACCATGCTCATGGATTGGGAGAATCAATATCATTGAAATGTCCATACTACCCAAAGCAATCTATAGATTCAATGCACTACCCATTAAAATACCAACGACATATTTCACAGACCTAGGAAGAATTCTTCATAGATTCATCTGGAACAAAAAAAGACCATGAATAGCTACAGCAATTCTGCGAAAGAAGAATAAAGTAGGTGGGATCTCAATACCAGATTTCAAGCTATATTACAAAGCAACTGTTCTCAAAACATCCTGGTACTGGCACAAGAACAGACATATAGACCAAGGGAATAGAATAGAGAACCCAGATATCCATCCAAACCCCTATGCTCAACTAATATTTGAGAAAGGAGGCATGAACATTCAATGGAACCAAGATAGCCTCTTCAATAAATGGTGCTGGGAAAATTGGGCAGATACATGCAAAAAAATGAAACTGGACCACCAACTTACACCAAATACAAAAATAAACTCAAAATGGATACAGGACTTAAACATTAGAAGGGAAACCATAAAAATACTAGAGGAATCCACAGGCAGCACAATCTCAGACATATGCCAAAAGAACTTCTTCACTGATACTGCTCCAAAGGCAATTGAAGCTAAAGAAAAAATAAACAAATGGGACTATATCAAAATAAAAAGCTTTTGCACAGCAAAAGTAACCATCAACAAAACAGTAAGAATGACGACTGTCTCAGAGAACATGTTTGCAAATGTTATCACTGATAAAGGTTTAATCTCCAAAATCTACAGCCAATTTATACAACTTAATAAAAGGAAGATAAAAAAATAATAAAAAAATGGGCAATGGACCTAAATAGAACCTTTTTGAAAGATGACAGAAGGAAGGCTAAGAGACACCTGAAAACATGTTCAAAGTCACTAATCATTTGAGAGATGCAAATCAAAACGACAATGTGATATCATCTTACACCGGTCAGAATGGCAATCATCAACAAATCAACAATTGATAAGTGTTGGCGAGGATGGGGAGAAAAAGGAGCCCTTGTGCATTGTTAGTGGGAATGCAGACTGGTGCAGCCAACTGTGGAGAACAGTATGGAGTTTCCTCAGAAAACTAAAAATGGATCTCCCATTTGACCCTGTAATCCCACTCTTAGGAATTTATCCTAAGAAATCACAAACACCAATCAGAAAGGATTTATGCACCCCTATGTTCATAGCAGCACAATGTACAATAGCCACAATTTGGGAACAGCTTATGTGCCCATCAGTAGATGAGTGGATCAGAAAACTCTGGTACATCTACACAATGGAATTCTATGCTGCCATTAAACAGAAGGAACTCTTAACATTTGTAGCAACCTGGTTGGAACTGGAGAGCCTTATGCTTAGTGAAATTAGCCAGTCAATGAAGGAGAAGCATCACATGATCTCACTCATTTGTAGATAATAACATTATAAACTGATGAACAAAAGGATACAGAGGCAGTAAAGCTTCAAACAGACTGAAATTACAGCTGGAAGATTAAAGTTAGGTGAGGTAGATAAGAGGTCAATCAAAGGACTTTTATGCATGCATATAAGCATAACCAATGAACATAGACATGGGGGGTTGGGTTATGCCTGGGAGGGAGGGCAGCAATAGGGTGGTATGTATAAAAATTAATTAAAAAATTGAAAAAAATTCAATATTAAGCCCTTATCAGATATGTCAGTGAATATGTTTTCCCATTCGAGGGATTGTCTTTTCATTTTGTTGATGATTTTAATTTGATGTAGGCCCACTTGTTTATTTTTTTATTTGTTTCTCTTGCTCCAGGCAATAAATCAGAAAAAAAATATATATTCCTATAAGAAATATCCAAGATTTTACTGCCTATGTTTTCTTCTAGAATTTTTATGGCTTTGAGTCTAACATTCAAGTTTTTAATGAATTTTGAATTTATTCTTGTGTATGGTGTAAGAAGGTATTCTTTTCATTTTTTGCACATATCTGTCCAATTTTTTGACTACCAATTATTATTCCATTGCATGATTTTACCTTTTTTGTAAAATATTAATTGACTATAAAATTGTGGGTTTATTTCTGGGCTTTCTCTTCTGTTCTATTGATCTATATATTTGTTTTTATGCTAGTACCATGCTGTTTTTATTACTGTGGCTTTGTAGTACAGTTTGATAGCAGCTTACTTCAACTTTGTTCTGCTTTCTCCAGACTGTTGTGGCTATACAGGGACATCCATGATTTTATATAAGTTTTTGTTCTTATTCTGAGCAATATATCATTGATAAATTGATAGGAATTGTGTTGGGCCTATAGATTTATGTGTAGTATGGACATTTTAATGATATTAATTCATCCTATCCATGAACATAGTATAATGCTTCAATTTATTTATATCTTCTTATAACTCTCCAAAAACAGTTTTTTTTTAATATCCTTGGTTAAATTGGTTCCTAGTTTTTGTTGTTTTTTGAAACAATTGTGAATGGGATCATTTTCTTTTCTGATAGTTCATTATTCATTCATAAAAATGCAACTGAGCCCTAGCTGGTTTGGCTCAGTGGATAGAGCACTGGCCAGTGACTGAAGGGGTCCTGGATCAGGCCTAAATGGGCAGTTAGACATCCCTCAAGGGGTCCCAGATTGGAGATGGAGCAGGCTGGGCTGAAAGACACCCCTCCCCTGCCCCTTATGCATGAATTTCATGCACCAGGCTTCTAGTTTTATTAATAATAACAAAAATTTCCATGTACTTATTTGATGACAAGATTTGTTCCTGTCACTTCAATCAAAACAACAGTTCGTTCTACCCAAGAGAAATAAGACTTCCATATAAAATAGTAATTCATTCACTGCCATCTCTTTACATTAGCATTTGTTGAAGTAGCTATTGGTGATTTTTATATGGAACAACTTCTATTACATTGATAGTTTAGAGAGGTCATCATCCATTAAATGCAGGCTATTGTAGGACTTCTACTAGGTTAAAAAAAAAAGCTAAGGCATTGCATTTAAGAAATAACCCCCAGAAAGAAAAAATGATAACTAATATGTCTGGAAAAGCAGTAGTGTGAAGGAAAAATCTGTAGAAAATATCACAGTCCAAACCAGTCAGATATCATTAATCCAGCATAGGCTGTAGGAGACAGAGGCCATAGAATAGAGGGGGAATTCTTCTCCTTTTTAATTCATAAATTATTTCTTCAAATAATTTCTGAAAGGAATATGCTAACACATTATTAGTCCAATGATGGCACATATGTTTAATAAGAAAGTATTACTTTATTTAGAGTTTAACACTTTTTATTTATTTATTTGAATTTGATTTCATTGTAATTCCTTCCTGTTATAGATTAATTTCCAAAAATAGAATGCAATTTTATTACCCAGAAAATAAGTTTTGCAGTGGCTTTTCCTTTTGCACATGGTTGGTTTTTTAATGCACAAGGTACCAGCACCAACAAGCAAGAAAAATTGAGCCACATTTAGTTTCTAAAAAGGGAGAGAGATGTTGTCAGAAATCTGTTCCCTGCCACAATGGCTCACCCACACAGGGGGGAAATACCAGAAATTTCAACTCTTAAAGGGCCCAAAGGCATAAATGTTTTTCTACTAGTCTCAGATTTTTTGAATAGTGAAAACTCAGTTAACTTGCCCTATAGCTTTAGATCTTAGAGGAGGGGTTAACAAAATCTAACTTATTCTGTGTATAAAAAAGAAGTTCCAATAGTAGTTTTAGAAAAAAATATGCCACAGGGCTACTTAGCATTACTTAAGAACAAATAAAGCAAAAGAAAATAAGAGAGAGGATAAAAGAGAGAGAATATAAGGCCATAATGAAATTCCATAGTTCAGCCCAGTTCAGTGTGGCTCAGATAGTTGCAATGGTGTCCCATACACCAAAAAGTCATGGATTCAATTCCCAGTCATGGCACATATGTATAGGTTGCAGTTTCAGTTCCCAGTTGGGGTGCAAAACAGAGTCAATAGATCAACATTTCTCTCTCATTTCTCTCTTCCCTTTCTTCTCTCTAAAATCAATGAATATATCCTTAGATGAGGATTTTTAAAAATCCATAGTGTAAAGCAAGGCTAATATGCCCATAATAAAGGAAGCAGATAAGAAAGGCATACTGAATGGATGTCACCCCAATAAATTTAATTTTAAAAAGGAAAAGAAAAAAGCATATTAGCCTTGTTCTAATACTGACTGTTCAGGTGAAAGGGAAATTGGAATAATTCATGCCTTATATTAAAATACACATGAATAATAACTTTATAAAACAATAAAAGATAAGAATGATACAAAAATAGACCAAGGGAAAAAAAAACTGGACAAATTACTAAAATAAAGGGGAGCTTGATGAGATCATAAATAATAAAATACAACATCATAAATAATAGAATAACCAAATAAAGATGACATTAGAGACAAAAGAATAGAATCCACACTGTGAAAAACAAAATTAGTACTGTGGAGGATAAGCCAAAAACTTTCTTACATTAAAGGGTAAAAATGATAGAAAATAATACAGTCTGAGGCAAAAAGTGAACAAGCAACATAGAAAGACAAAACAAAATTTATACTGGAGAATATTATTTATAAACTTGAGGCCTGATGCATGAATTCATGCATGGATGGGGTCCCTAGCCCTGGCTGGCAGTCAGAGGAGGGACAGGGTGCAAGAGGTTGGCAAAGGGCCCTGAGGAGGGAGCCAGCCCTCGGCTCTCCCAGGAGAGGGGCTGAGTCCACCACCACCCACCCCCGGTTTCCTGTTCCAGCCCGGAACCCAAAGGCTTCAAAGGGGTTGGGAGAGGAGGCAATGGTCGCAGTGTCAGAAGCAGAAGGAACGGACACTGGATGCCAATGCCACCATTGGTGCCCTTCCACTGCATGGTTCCTTGTCTCCCCACTCCTTCCCTTGCTTCCACACCACCACCATGGTGGGTGGGAGGTAGGCCATTCAGGGCCTGCTGGCCAAGGGGACAGAATGCAGATGGTTGGCTGGCCATGGGAAGTTGGCTGTGGGAGCACACTGACCACCAGGGAGCAGTTCCTACATTGAGTGTCTACGTCCTAGGGGTCAGTGCGCATCAGAGTAACTGGCTGACCAGTCATTCCAGTCATTCTGGTCATTCTGTTGTAAACATCACTTAGGATTTTATATATATAGACTAGAGGCCCAATGCACAAAATTCATGCAAGGGGCTCAGCCCTCTCATCCTCGGCAGCTTGCCTTGGCCCTCGCAGTTTCAGCTTTGTCCAGAAGGTCGTCTGGAAGGATGTCTTGTCTAATTAGCATATTACACTTTTATTATTATAGATACACATGCATTATTCCCAAATTGAATACTAGCAACTTGAATCAACTATAATAAGAGAGTGGCAATTCCTTACCTAGTGAAATGTATTTCTGTAATATTCGTTATTCAATATTAAGAAATGTGCTAATATAATGTATTGCATCAATAGAGATAAATGTTATTTTAATATCTTGATAGCTAATAATAAGACATTGTGAAGATTATGAATAAGGAATAATTATTACATACTTTAACTCAGTTTAATTTTTGCAAGAAGCTTATACTAGTTATTATCATCATCACCACTTACCTGAAAAGAAAACTGAGATGAAAGGTTAAGAGTCTAAGCCAAGGTCACTCAGCTAGTAAGTGGCAGCTATGATGTGAAGAATGTACTTTTTGTTGTTGTTTCAAAAATGGGTATTCATACTTCTGTATATGTGTATAATATGAATGTGTGATCTTCTGTATGAACAATTAGACAAAATAGCATTAAAAATCTGAAAGATAAAATACTGTACACCATATAACTGTAAAAAGTACACATTTAAAAATACCTGAAGGAATATACATGAAAATATTAAGGAGGCTACTTCTGAATTATAAATTTAATGGTAACTTTTATATTATCTTTTCTGCTTTTCAGTATTTATATGCAATATTTATATATATATACACACATATATATATACACACACACGTATACACATACTCAGGAAGATGTCTGTAAACATTTAAAAAATAATACAAAAATTCCCAAAATTAGGGTGTCTGAAGTTACACAGTAGTAACTTTTTCCAGATAAGTTAGTTCTACTGTCGTAAACAGCTACTGAAATGGGAAAAATCTATTTGCTTTCAAAAAATATTTTCCTAGAAAAGAAGCAGGGCAAGACTGAGATGTGTGAAATAATAGGAATGAGGAGATCTCTATAGGAGTCCAGTTTTCTGCCTGAGGACAATTTCCTGGGTCTGGCACAGGGCCCTAAAATTTGAGCAGAATGTGGAGATCCCACTGAGTTCAGGAGGCAGAGATCAGAGTTATGGACAGCTGAAGTAGTTAGAATCCACGAGTTTGGTTAACAGAAAGAAGGGAGGTGTTCAGAGTTGACTCAAGAAGTTTATATAGGTTTCCCCATGAGCCTTTGCTAGAAGTCCAGTCTGTTCCTGTATTAAGATTGGGAAAAAGCTAATGCTTACATGATAGCAACATAGCAGCTTATGGAGTTGACAACAGGACAAAGATGGGGAGTCAAATAGTTTTTTCGAAGAGCATTAGAGAATACAGTGGTACCTCGAGATACGAGTGCCCTAACATAAGAGATTTTTGAGATATGAGCCATCGAGCAAGCAATTTTTTGCTTTGAAATATGAGCAACATTTGAGATACGAGTAATTGTGCAGATCGGCAGGCTGCACACGACCCACCAGTATACCGCAACTCAAGCATCTCATAATTTCCCATGCCTCAGTCAGTGTGCTTGTTTACCTCGTTGTCAAAGCATCTTTTGTGCATTTACATACTTTATCACATTTCTTTTTATAACCATGGGTCCGAAGAAAACAACTGGAAAGGTCAGTGCTCAGAAGACGATGATGTCTATTGAATTAAAGTGTGAAATCATAGAAAAATATGAGCAAGGTGTGCGAGTGGCTGACTTGGTGAGGCAATACGGGTGTAGTACTTCAACCATATGCACTATGCTTAAACAGAAGGAGTCGATAAAGGGTATAACGCCAGTTAAGGGCTTTACAATAATTTCTAAGCTCTGTAGCTCTCTCCATGAAAAGATGGAGAATCTACTGATGGTGTGGGTGATGGAGAAGCAGCTTAAAGGAGATTCATTAACACAGGGCATCATATGCGAGAAGGCGCGAGTGATTTACGGTGATTTGCTGGAGCAGACTCTGCGCACTTCCACGGATGAAGCATCAAAAGACTCATTTAAAGCCAGTAGAGGCTGGTTCGATAACTTCAGGAAAATGTCAGGCATGGTGAGGCAGCAAGTTCGGATGTGAAGGCAGCTGAGAATTACCTCAAAACTTTTTCCAAATAGATAGAAGCCAAAGGACATATCCCCCAGCAAGTCTTCAACTGTGACGAGACAGGGCTTTTCTGGAAAAAGATGCCAAATAGGACTTATATAATGGCAGAGGAGAAGGCTATGCCAGGCCACAAACTCATGAAGAATAGGCTAACTCTCGCACTGTGCGCCAATGCGAGTGGCGACTGCAAGATCAAGCCTCTGCTACTATACCATTCGAAAAACCCCAGAGTCTTTTAAGTCACATAAGATTTTAAAAAACAAATTGCAAGTTATGTGGAGGGCAAACCTGAAGGCATAGGTCACCAGGCAGTTCTTTGTGGAGTGGGTAAACCTGGTTTTTGGCCTTTCTGTGAAGAAATATCTACAGGAAAACAACCTAACCATGCAAGCCCTTCTTGTTCTTGACAATGCTCCTGCTCACCCACCGAACCTCGAAGATGAACTCCCCAAAGAGTTCAAGTTTATAAAGGTTGTCTACCTACCTCCCAACACCACTCCTCTCCTGCCGCCCAGGGATCAGGAGGTGATTTCTAATTTTAAAAAGCTTTACATCAAGCACCAGTTCCGGTGCTGCTTTGAGGTGATGGAGAACACAAACGTCACCCTTCGAGAGTTCTGGAAGAACCACTTTAACATCGTTTTATGCCTCAGAATTATTTATCAGGCCTGGCTGGGTGTTACAACGAGGACTTTGACCTCTGCATGGAAGAAACTGTGGCCTGAGGCTGTAGCCGAAAGGACCTTCTAAGGATTCGAACCCGAGGTGCCAGTGGAGGAGGAGATAGTGTCTCTGGGAAAATCCATGGGCCTGGAGGTGGATGAGACATGAATGAGCTCGTCGAGGAGCACTCTCTTGAACTCACCACGGAGGAGTTACAAGAGTTGCAGTCTCAGCAACATGTGGAGGTTCTCCAAGAAATTGGTTTCGAGGAGGAGCCAGAGGTGGAGGAGATCTCTACAAGTGAGATAAAGGAGATCTTAGGAATGTGGGAGAGGGTGTCACACTTCCTGGAAAAGAAACACCCTGAAAAAGTTGCTACTGATTGTGCATCGGAACTGTTCAATGAAACTTACCTCACTCATTCAGAAACATTTTGAAAGTGAGGAAGAGGCAAACCTCTTTGGACACGTGTTGTTGTTTTTTTTAAATCGGTGTCCCAGAATTTATCTAAGGACGTAAGCACAGGTGGCCAAGAGTATCCTCTGCCAATAGAATGGGCTTATATGCATGACTCAAGGCACTTATTAAATATTGGCCGAGCATAAATTACACAGGAGACAGACAGGCAATGCACGAATCACACGCGGTTTATTTACCAGAGTCCTGGTGGTTTCCAGACCTCGGCAGGCCACCCGGAGATCCACGCTGACAGACACACACACTGGACGTTGGACGTTGTAGCTGCTGCTTGGCGTCTTGTAGAGGCCTCGGCTTGTGGCTCACGGTTCCGACCCAGGGTCCACGGCAGAGCTCAGAGTTCAGGCAGGATGCAGGAAGGGGATCGGAGAGCGACCGTCTGTGGAGGAGCAGACAAGTGGCTCTAATCTCCTTTGGAGCTTGCTCTCTTTTATGTGCTCAAGCAGACATCTTCAGTGTGTCTTCAGTGTGTCTTATCAGCGGGTCCCAGGTGTTCTGCTATCTGGTCTTTACATGTGGTGTACAAACTTTTATATCTCTTACATGCACATCTCTTTTAAGGGGGTTCACACTTCATTCCACTCTCTAATATGTCACACCCAATTTCTTATTTTATATTTGTATTCTATCCTTATTATTATTACTATAACAATCGGCCAAAAATGCAAAGACCAGTAGCAATTAAGTTCAGTGAAGATTAGTTAAGTTACATTCAGTTTAGGGATAAAGTGTAGCATTAAGAGTGTAAGAGTAGGTAAATACACTTTATAAAACCAGTTTATTCCTTTACATTCTCTTTTATTATGTTTTTATACAATATTTGTTATTTATAAATACATTTTTCTTATTCAAAAACATGTAACAAGAACAACTGGGGTGGCATTTTGGGGGCTGGAATGGATTAATGGCATTTCAATTGATTTCAATGGGTAAATTTGCTTTGAGATACGAGCAACTTGATATACGAGCAAGGTTATGGAACGAATTAAACTCGTGTCTCAAGGTACCACTGTATTAAAGTTTAAGTCATATTAAATAGACCTCATAAATATTCCTGACAAATAAAGAAAAGCAGAAGGTTCTTTCATAATAGTTAAAAGTTTGCCCTGGAGTAATGTTCTCTAATGGAGGTAATAGTAAGAATATCATAGGATTGTTGAGAGGATTAATTTTTTATCTGAAGTATTCAACACATATATCATCATCGTTACTATTATTACTATAAGCAGGACTTGATACTGTTGAAAGCAGTATATCAAATCATGAGGCAAAACTATTTTTAATTTCAAATATTTAACTTTTAGAAGAAAAATGAGACTTGAATAAAGTAAACACAAAAAGAGTTCCTAATTGGTAAGTAGACATGAGTAGAGTCAGACTTTAGGCAAGTCAGTCAAGTCAGTACATGACTACATGTTATCATAGTTCCTATTTCTACTGAAACACATACTTTACCCTAAAGTTTGTGGCTGAAAAGAACACAAATTTATTATCTTACAGTTCAGGAGGACAGAAATCTAAAATGAGTATAATGGGCTAAAATCAGAGCGTTCACAGGGCTGGTTCCTTGTAACGGCTGCAGGGCAGAATTGGTTTCCTTGCCCTTTCTAACTTCTAGAGGCTGCTGTGCTTGGCAGTGGATCCTTCTCCATCTTCAGATGAAGCTGCAGAGCAGCTTCTCTTCCTTTCATGTGACCTTCTCTCCTGCATCACATCTCCTTCTGCCTTCATCCTATAATGATATATGTGATTACTCTTAGGACCCACCAGATGACCTAATATAATCTTCCCACCCAAGACCCTTAACTTAATCACACCTGCAAAACGTGCAATGTCAGATAAAGTAACATTCACAGATACTAAGGATTTGGGAACTGTCATATTTAGAGGCCTGCCATGCATGCCAATAACAGCAGTATTGGAAATGAGAGGGGACAAGAAGAGAGGACACTAGAATGTTTTGCAAAATTTCATTTTAAAGTATTTGGTTAAGAAGAAACACATTAGAAGCAAAGAAAATGTATAAAATAAAATTTCATTATTATTTTTAGGTGTTTTAAATGTTTATCTACGTTTGAAAGGGCAGACAACAATGGAGAATCCACTCTGGTCTTCAAGTGGGAATAAAGGACAACGATGGAATGAGGCTCATGTTAATATATATCCAATTACTTCATTTCAGGTAAGAAAATTTCTGAACATAGATTGCTTGTGGTTCATAAGCATAGGGTTAAAGGCAGATATTTCAACAAACTTTAGAATATTAATATTCAGAAATTCTTTGATATTATTATCCCCAAAATCAGATAATTAAGGCTTTCTTTAGTTATAAAAGCTGTTTTATAAAGAGAAAATGCCCTTTCTTTATTGATTAACATCTGTGAAGTAGTATGTTTGAATAATAGTCTATAAAACAATTTGCCTGAAGTAAATGTAATCATCCATTTCTAAAAAACATTCACTTGTGTATTCTGTTCCCTGAAGACAAATAAAATAGGCTCTTATAATAATGAAAGCTGGATAATCAATTCTCAATTAAGCTGTCTGAATCTTACATGATGCAACTATATATACTTTAGCAAAATGTATCTCTCCATGAAGTAATGTCATTTCAGTTATTTATCACAAAGTCAGAGAAATTGAATGTTATTTTTATTTGTTTTTATATAGAAAATAAGTTAGTCTTAGATTAAGTTGAGAGTTAACTAAAAATATATATTGGAATTTTAATGACTATATAAATGGTCATGATGGCTAAAAACAATATTTTAAGAAACAATTTCAGTGAAGAAAAATAATGTAATTTCAATAATATTATGTAACTATAGAGTATATTATATATACTCAGGTAAAGTATTTTTCTACTGGTAATTTTTTGATGCATTCCATGGCATATACAATAAGAATATGGCAAATCTGACAGCTCCCATTATGCTTTCTACATGTGTGGAATGTTCTTTTTTTGTCATTTAATCTATAAAACACTAATGACTTTTATTTAGAAATTGCACTTCTAAGTCAAACCAGGATGATAAAAATGAATCCAGTTGCTCACATTGATAAAGAATAATGACTAAGACTAGCTGAATATCTACAAACACATAATAGCTACTGAAATCATAAACCCTGGGAGTAATTTTGTTTCTATGGAAGATAATACAATTGTGAAAATTGAATCTCTGGCAATATATCATTAAACCACTTTAAACTGGGGAGACAGAACACCAAAGCATTACTGATGATAAAAGTAACCTTAATATTAAAATGTGCTTACCTCTATTGGAATCAAAGATCCCTTCTTTCTAAAAACTTCATTTTTCTAGACATATTTTTGCTTCCTACATGACTGCCTTCCCAACATAAAATTATTAAATCAAATATGTATGTAAATTAATCTATTCAATAAAATAGTTATATTAATGTGTATTTTTTCAGGATAATTTCTTATTGCCATAAAAATTAATATAATAAATTTTATTGAGCACCATCAGGACAATCGTTTATCATTGAAAACTTTTCAATAAATATTAATTGCTCCAGTACTGTGTGCCAAAAACATTGCTAGGCATGAAGATTTAAAAATTATTGTTTACCTCAGAATCATAGAAATAAACATGCATTTAAAGACACATATCACATACTGTATAATTGAAATAACAGAAATATGCAAAAGCTTCCATGAGCATACCTAACCAGAAAGATTATAAAGAAGAGTCAAGAGAAGCTGACAGTATGAGGTGAAACCTTAACTGAAGAGAGAGATTTCAAAGCAGAGAAAAGGCTAGCATTAAGATTGCAGCAGAGTTCAGAGTGAACAAAGACATCGAGGTCATATGCCACGGCATTTGCCAGAAAAACAGAGGTATGTTTTTCTGGGACTTTGTTCCCAAAAATGAATCAAAAGCTATTGTTAGATGAGGTTAAAGAATCTAAGAAGGTTGGGCAATGGGAAAGCATGAACAATTTTACGTAGGGCATGATATGCTATATCACTTAGATTGTTATATGGAAGACTGATTCAAGGAGGTAAAATTAAGCTGGCAACCAGGTAGAACACCAAAAAGGATGCTGAAGGGAAAAACTAGGGAAGTGGTTTAAAGGAAAGTGGATAACATTAAGATTATATCTAAGTGTAAAAAACAGCAGAACATTTTTAAGTTGGAAATTTGGGGAATAACCATGAATGACTAAGAACTTTCTAACCAGGGATTCTTGGGTAATGCTTGTATTACACATTACCTTAAATAATGAAAAGAGGAAAAAATATACGCTTCAGAGAGAAGCATGTTTACTCCTATCTTGGACATCTATATCCTATATAATAAAAGACTAATATGCAAATTAACCAAATGGTGGAATATTCACTATAATGTACACTGACCAAAGGGGGCAGATGCTCAATGTAGGAGCTGCCCCCTGGTGGTCAGTGCACTCCCACAGGGTGAGCATTGCTCAGCCAGAAGCTGGTCTCAAGGCTGGTGAGTACAGCAGCAGAAGCAGGAGCCTCTCTCACCTCCAGGACTAAGGACCTCATGGGGATAGCAGGCCTAAACCAGCAGGCAGACATCCCCTGAGGGGTCCCTGGCTGCAAGAGGGTGCAGGCTGGGCTGAGGACCTTCCCCTCACCCCCAATGCACAAATATTGTGCACCCAGCCTCAGGAGGCTGAGTACACAGATGGTCCCGGAACAGACACAACACACAGGGTGGCCCACACTTACTGGAAGACAGTGCACAGCAGTTATAGCTCATTGGCTAAGCTCCCTGTACACCACTCACAATGTTCTTGGTAACTTGGGTAATAAGAATCGAAGAAGGTAATCTAGGGTTTTTCCACCACACTGCTGGAGGAAAGAAATGAAGGTCCACTGCTGGAGGGCTAAGAAATGTCATATCCTGCCCTAGTTGGATTGCTCAGTGGATAGAGCCTCAGACTGTAGACCACAGATTCCAGGTTCGATTCTGATCAAGGTCATGTACCCAGGTTGCAGGTTCCTCTATGGGTGGAGCCCAAGTCAGGACTCATGCAGGAGGCAACCAATCAAAGTACCCCTCTCACATTGATGTTTCTTCCTCTCTCTTCCATGCTCTCTAAAAATTAATGGAAAAATATCCTCAGATGAGGAAGGAAGGAAGGAAGGAAGGAAGGAAGGAAGGAAGGAAGGAAGGAAGGAAAAATGAAATGCCATAGTCTATGAAAGGGACATCTTGAAAATGCCTAAAGAAAGTTGTCATTTTTTTCATGGTGAAGAGACTGGAGTCTGTGTTGATGAAAACATCCTGGTGTCTGTAGTGGCTGACAGCGGCAGCAGCAGCAGGGTGCTGGAGGTGGCTCCTTCCTCTGATCAGGTGGCCACCTTCCTGATCAGGACATTAGTAAGACATCCCCTGAGGGCTCCTAGACTGTGAGAGGGGGCAGGCTGGGCTGAGGGACCCCTCCCCGGATGCACAAATTTCATGCACTGGGCCTCTAGTGTTAATATAAAATGCCCATGGACAATCTTTTTAAATGTGTGCAGAAGGTTGCTGGACATGTTTATCTGAAGCTAGGGATATACATATTTGTGAGTCAGAAGGTTGTATGAGCTACCTGAACCTCTGGGAGTGGTTGGTATTCCCAAGGAAAAGTAGACATATGTGAACAGTGATTAAAGGATGGAAACATGCCAAACACTAACCAATCATTAACATGAACTATGAAAGAGGAGTTTGATCTATGGTGTTTTTTAGAGTTGAAATAAAGAAGATCCAAAAAAGTTTGGTACCCACAGAGTTTAAAGACAATAGTATCCAAATACGCAGGTTGAGTCCAATGGACTGGTCATTAGAGTTTCCACTCAAGAAATGTGCATCAGTGGTAAAGAAATTAGGGAAGACTATTATCTTAATTAAATTATTCATTATTCAGAATTAATAGAATGACCTACAGGCAGACATTAAATTATTATATGATTTGTGCAAGTAATTATTTTATTCTATAATTTTTCCCATTAAAAATGGTATGGCTTGTCTTGTTGGTAATGTCACTCTAACAGGTGTGAGGTGGTAACTTGTAGTTTTGATTTGCATTTCCTTAATTGCCAGTAAGGTTAAAAATCTTTTCATATTTCTATTGGCTGTTTGTATGTCTTCTTGGGAGAGATGTATTTTCAGGTCCACTGCCTACTTTTTGATTGGATTGTTTAATAATTTGGTATTAAGTTTAACAAGTTTTTTTACATATTCTGGAAATTATTGTTTTTTTCTCCTCATTTTTAATTTTAAAAATGGTATCGGTTTTGTTTTGTTTTTTTTTAAGTGAATGAATTCTTTATTCAGGATGTTGCAGCAGGGAGAATACTATAGGAAATGCCTCCTTCAAAATAAGCAATGAGAAGGAAGGGATTCATATGGAGAAGAGACAAGAACCGTAGTGCCAGTTCCAAATTGGAGATTGCAATGTTATAGAAAGAAATTGCTTTTCTTGTTAATTGACCAAACTTAGTTCATTACATCCTGTTCCCAGAATTATTGATTAAAAAGGAGATTTCAAGATGTGAATTAGCATATATGCATACTATTTGGTTCATCTCTTCCTGCACACCCCACCCACTCACACTTCTCTCTAAGATTCTTCAGTCTGTTCCATGTTCCCATCCTTCTGGTTTTATTTTATTCAGCAGTTCATTTTGTTCATTCAATTTCACATACAAGTGAAATCAGGTGATATTTGTTTTCTCTGACTGGCTTATTTTGCTTAGCATAATACTCACAATAATGGTGAAGTCCTGGGGTGAGGTGGGGACCAGATAGAGGGGGCAATGGGGAGACAAAATGGAGGATATATCTCTAATACTCTCAACAATAAAGTTTTTTTTTAAAAGACAAAGAAACTCTGTGCCAACTCTTTGGCCACAATTTAATTAATTAATTAATTAAAAATAAATAAATACACACATACATACATACATACACACATCCATGTGAGTTAGTCTTTTGTTACCAGGAAGTATGTGGTCAGTGTAATTTCAGAACAAAACATTTTGCTATCCACTACAAATTACAAGTTTTCCACAGCCTATGAATTTACATATTAAATTCATAAAAAGAGATTTACAAGAATGTTTAAAGCAGATGTTCAAAAATTTTCAAATGAGTAAAGCTATATTCACCATGAGTCAGACCTTGGAGAATTTTACCTTCTCATTCCAACTGAGAAATCACACTGGGTTTGCATAGTCGGTGCCCAAAGTAATTATTTCTGGTGCTTTTTTGTTCCTTTTTGTAGATCCACATTTCCATTTGGTGTCAAATTTATTTTTCCTTTGAAGAACTTCATTTAACATATATTGTAGTGTGAATTTGCTAAACATGAATTCTTTTCACCTTGTGTACTTCTGAAAATGTCTGTAGCACCTTTACTTTTTGAAAGACATTTCCTCAATATAGTGTTCTAGATTTTTTCTTTAGAAACTTCAAGGATGCCATTCTGCAGCCTTTGTTTGCATTGTTTCCAGTAATATGTATGCTGAAACTCTATGCAGTCTTCTATAGATAGTGATTTTCCTTTGGTTATTTTTAAAATTTTATTCTGATCTCTAGTTTTGAACAATTGACTATGATGTGCTTTTGCTTAGTTTTATTCATTTTCCTGTGCTTGGGCTTATTGAACTTCTTGGATCTGTAGATTTATGATTTTGATAAAATGTAAGGATTTTCTGGCTAATGTTTTTTAAATGTCTTTGCTTCTCTCTTCTTTGAAGACTCTAATTACACACATATAAGGCCCCTTAAAGATGTCATACAGCTCATTAAGGCTTTTAAATTCTGAATTTTTTTTCTCTTTGTGTTCCATTTTGAATAGTTCTTGTTGTCTTCACATTCACTAATATTTCTTTTGAAATATCTAATTTGCCCTTAATACTACTCAGTGTATTTTTCATTTCAGCCATTGTACTTTTCATCTCTATAAACTCAATTTAAATCTTTCAAAAATATTTCCCATATATCTGGTTAATGTTTTGAACATGAAATCATCTTATGTAATAAAGAGGTAATAAGCAAATTGACCCTCACACACTCACAAAATGGCTGCCTACAACCAGGCTGGTAGGGGAATTAGTGAGGGATGACCAAAGGACTAAACAAGCAGGCTGTGTTGGGCAACGAGGCCGGCTGGGACAGGGGGGTGTTTAGTGAGGGACAACCAACCGACTGAACACCAGGCTGCATGGGGTGACCAGGAGAGCAGGGGGAGCAGTTGAAGGTGACCAGGCAGGCAGGCAGGCAGGTAAATAATTATGAGCCAGCAGTCCAGGATTGTGAGAGGGATGTCCAACTGTCTATTTAGGCCCTACCCTCAGGACTGGGCCTAAACCGGCAGTCAGACATCACTGAGGGGTCCTGGGTTGGAAAGGGTGCAGGATGAGGTGAGGGGAACCCCCACCTCATGTGTAAATTTTGTGCACCGGACCTTTAGTATTATAATAATTGTTCTAATGCCATGCTCTGCTAATGTTAACATCCTATGTCAGTTCTCAGTTGGTTTTGATTAATTATTGTTTTTTTCTCCTCATTACAAATCATTATGTTCCTGCTCCTTCACATGCCTGATAGTGTGATGAGATGTCAGACACTGTGCATTTTATCTTGATAGGTACTAGAAACTTTTGTATTTCCATAACTATTCTTTTTAAAAAATATATGTATGTTTTTATTGGTTTTTTAGAGAGAGAGGGTGAAAAGATAGAAACATCAATTAGCTACCTCCTGCATACCCTCTAGTGGGGGTCGAGCCAACAACCCAGGCATATGTCCTGACCAGGAATCCAAGCAGCAACCTCTGGGTGCACAAGACAACATTCAATCCACTGAGCCACACTGGCCAGGCAGTATTCTTGAGCTTGTTGAGGATGTAGTTCCTTAGAAACAGTTTTATCATTGTTGGCCTTGCTTTTAAGAATTGTTAGGCAACACAGTGATTCTCCTTCTGGGTATATATAAAAAGAAACTCAAAACTCAAACTCAAAAGAATGTATGCACCCCCATAGTCATTACAGTCTTATTTACAATAGCCAAGATATGGAAGATGTCCAAGTGCCCATTAATAGATCAATGAGAAAGAAGATGTGGTACATACATACAATGAGATATTGTTTGGCTAAAAAATAAATAAATAAATAAAATCTTACCATTTGTTACCGCATGAATGGACCTAGAGGGTAGTATATTAAAGGAAATAAGTCAGTTAAGAAAGACAAATACCATATGATTTCATTCATATGTGGAAACTAAAGAACAATATACATAAACTAACAAAACACAGAGGGGTGGGGTGTTGGGAGGACCAAATGAAAAGGTGAAGGGATTAAGAATTACATATTAGAAGTTATAGAATAAACTTAGGGATGTAAATACAGCATAGAAAATATAGTCAATAATGATGTATTAACTATACATGGTGCCAGGTGGGTACTGGAAATATCAGGGTAATACTTTGCAAAGTATATGATTGTCTAACCACTATGATACACAAAATAATATGGGCTGTAAACTGTAATTGAAACAAAAGAAAACAAACAAAAAAGATTTGTTAGGTGAGACCAGAGCAGTGTTTGGTTATAGGGCTAATTATTTTTCAAAATGAGTGAAGTCTTCTGAGTACTCTTAGACAATGCCTCATGGCTTATGTAGTTTTCCAAGTTCTCTGTGAGCTGGTACTGCTACCTTAAGTACATCCTTTTGGTTGTTTTCAAGATTTGGGTACTTTCTCACATTAATGTCCTAATCAATACTTCTCTGAATATGTGATAGAGCCCCTCTGCAGATCCCTCTTTCTGAGCAACACTTTCTTTGCTGTATTCCATCTGCACGCTCCAGGTGCCACAGATTCCTTGGACTCTGAGCTCCATCTTCTCAACTCAGATTTTCTATCAGGTTCCACATTTGTTCTCTTGCAGCGTGGTCTACAAATTCTATATAGTGCAGTAGTAAGGCTATTTTATTTCCATCTCTCAAGAATCACTGTTTTTCATTACCTGATGTTCAGTGTTCTCAGCCTCATAATTTCATAAATCTTGTTCAGTTATTTGGTTGTTTCAGATAGGAGGATATATCCATCTCCTGGTAGTCTATCTTGGCTGGAAGAAAATTAGAAAGTAAAGATTTTAAACCAATGTATGTCTGAGCTATTTAAATTACCAGTGGAAATAAAGATATATAAAATCATTTTAAATGTCTATGTTCTTTCATTTTCTAATATAGACATCATCCTATCTTTTTGTTTGTTTTTGTTTTATTTTGGGATTTCTTGCTTTGAACTTTTATAGAAAAAGTATTTTTACTCAAAAATTGTTTATAATTTATCAAGCTTTTTTTAAAAAAAATGCTTGTTTTAATATGTAATGTCTACTAGGAAAGCATGGTAACAATTGTATAGAATATTATCACCATATAAATTATGTTTTCATAAGTTTTAAAATTATTCAAATGCTTTTTGGCATACTAAGATGTCTTTAACTCAAGTGGAAAGGATATCTCTTTTCTCTTAGAATTCTAAATGACATATAGGTTACTTTGAGCCTCTGATTCACTAACACTTGTCTTATTTTATTTTCTTGGAATTGCATGCCTTTAAATTAGTTTGGTCCATAAACACTTTAAAAAATTATCACTTACAAAGTCCTTTGAGTGTGTCCAATTAGTTTGCTTATCTGAAAACAAAATTTTTCTGTAGTCCATTTCAGGCAAATATATGTTTTGTCATAGTGAAATTTCTTCTGTGACTTTCTTCTAGAATTAATTTAATATGAGCAAAGTGTGTAATGAAAATATAATGTGCTGGATTGAGAATAACTAGAACAAATTTTCCAATAAAATAAAATTAATATAGTGTTAGTCTTATAATGTCACATATACTAAGGAAAATATTTAACCACTAGGGGTCTGGCACTGGGGTGTAGGGGGTCCCTCAGCCCAGACTACCCCTTCTCACATATTGGGATCCATCAGGGGATATCCTACTGATGGCTTAGGGACCCCATTAAGCCACAGTCTGGACCCCATTTGTGGGAGGCAATCAGACTGATCACAGGAAGGAGGCACCAGCCCCATCACCCCACTGCTATAACCACTGCCAGTCACTGCAGCCGCCAAGGTATTTTCATCAACATGGACTCCAGTCCCTTCACCATGAAAAAATGACAACTTTCCTTAGGCATTTTGAAGATGTGTCTTTCATAGGATATGATATTTCTTTCTTTATTTTTTCCTTATCCTCACCTAAGGATATGTTTCCTTTGATTTTTAAAAAGTGTGGAAGAGCTGAGGCCGGTTTGCTCAGTGGATAGAGCATCAGCCTGTGGATTGAAAAGTCCCAGGTTCGATTCTGGTCCGGGGCGTGTTCCTTGCCTGCCGGCACAACTCCAGTAGGGGGCGTGCAGGAGGCGGCTGATCGATGTCTCTCATGGATGTTTCTGACTTTCTATCCCTCCCCCTTCCTCTCTGTAAAAAATCAATAAAAATATATATTTAAAAGATAAATAAGTAAAATAAAATAAAATAAAATAAAAAAGTGTGGAAGAGAAAGGGAAAGACGGAGAGAAATCTCAATGTGGAAGGAACACTTTGATTGATTACCTCTTGCATGAGCCTTAACCTGGGCCCCAGCCATGGAGGAGCCTGCATCTAAGTACATGCCTTTGATCAGAATTGAACCCAGACCCTGCACTCCGCAGGCTGAGGCTCTATTCACTGAGCCAAACCAGCTAGGGCAGGATATGACATTTCTTAGCCCCTTCAGCAGGGGACCTTCATTTTTTTCTCCAGCAGTGAGTGGAAAAACCTTAGATCATCTTTTAGAATTCTTATTACCCAAGTTAGTAAGAATATTACAAGTGGCATACGGTAAGCTTAGCCAATGAGCAGTCAGAAAAGGTGTTTTCTCTGCCTACCAATTGCTGGCTCGGGCCCTGCCCAGGTCTACCTCGGAGTGATCTGGGTGCCAAGGATGTTCCTGGGACCCAGGCCACTGGGTGCCTACATACCCAATTAACTGCCATCTTTGTTGGGTTAATTTGCATGCTCCCTCTGATTGGCTGTTGGCATAAAGGAGGAATAGTAAATTTACATGTTTGTCTATTATTAGGTAAGATTATTTTAGTACCTTACTCATTTCATAATATATTCCAAATGTTTTCTAGAGACACCATGAGACATAAAAGGCTGTCTTTTTATTTCCTTATTTATAAGTGAAAGTAATTCTGGAGATCTTCTATTCTTAAATCCTAATTTCAAGATTTGGAAATAGGTTTGAGACCATTTGTCTTAAACCACACTAATAATTAGCATTAAGTCATGCTAACTTTATATTTATCTAACTAAAGTTAGTATTAATCTGGAAAATATTGTCCTCCTAAGTAGACCTTACAACCTCATGTAGATACATATCTGGCATTCTGTACCAAATTCCATAGCAATGATATAAACAGACGCAAACACTGAAAACATTTTTCCATTGCAGTTCACAGTGCTATCTATTTATTTGTGTTTTCCAACAATTAAACTCTCATGATACTATTTCAGATTAGAAGCTTTGAGAATGAATTGAAATTTATGTAGCAAATTGGATTGGCAGAGTCTTCGGAAGTTAGTTACTTTCATATCTGTAGAGCTTTCCCAGGAAAGGAACTGAGGCTACCCACTTGATTTATAATGGTGACTCTCTTCAAACCCCCTTTGTAATGATTGAGGCTAGTTCGATTACTTGCTGACACAGTTAAAAACAGAAAGGTAAAAGTATTAATGTTAATTTACATTTAATTAATAATGTATTCTGTCAGTTTTCAAACTGCATTTTTAGACTTTGTATTTTTTTTTAGCAACATTGATCAGAAGTAATGTATCTCTCCTCAGGAAGAAATACTCTTGTGAACATTTGCAGAAGAACCATAAATGCTGAAGTCAGATTAACAGAGGTGCATTGTATTATTTGACTCCCCCTCTACTTTTTCTCATTAGTGCTGCATGTAGCTCTTCTTCTCTTAGTGAGAAATTACATTTGAATACAAGCTTTGATAGCATCATCTATTACTCTGTCTCTGTATTAACATCTATAGCTATGTGTATGTTTTAAAACATTATATGTATGTAAGAAATTGTCATCTCATGAACCAAAATTATTTTGTGTGGTATAATTCTAATACATAAATTCACACACACACACACACACACACACACACACACATATATATATATTTCCACTTGAATTTACAAAACAAGTGTTAGCTTTCTGATTATGCAGTATTTCTTACATACCAAGTTTTCTGAATTGCATAGACATACAAGTGAAAACATTAAATTTTAAACTTGTCATTTCAATTAAATCATTTTAAATATCAAGCTTATTGTGTATGGGGTTTCTATAATCTGAACCATATTTTAGGAGACCTAAACTTCAACATTTTCTCCCCAAGAATGTAGATGTTGTTATTTCCTTTTTTAAGGCAATTAAATCAAATGCCTTTGTAATTATAGAATAGGAAAGATACATGTTTTTTGTTAGGTCGCCAAAGGAGGAGCACAGGAGGCCAGAATGGTGAGGGATTATGAATTTATTCGATCATCGGCACACCAGATGTCTGAGCCTGGATGGCTCCAGCACTCAGTGACAAGCTGAAATACAACCGAGATCTAGATGTTATCTTTAGGGAGGAAAGGATTAGGTATCTTAGATGAGGGGGTCTTAGTTGCCTGACCAGTTATTTGCTAGTAGAGGATTGGTTACAGTAAGGGCAGTTTTTATTTTTCTAGTTTTGTCCCTTGCTATTAAAGGGTTTTTCTCCTGCCTGATTTTTCTGATTCATTAACAGTATGGGAAAGAGTAGGATCTATTTCCAGCCAAATTTAGTACTTTATATTTCCTGAGGTTATAATCTCCTATTCACTGGCTTACCTTCTTATTTTTACTGAACCTTACTTAATCCTTGCTGTTTTTACTTTTACACCTTAATATTGCTACATTAAAGAATTTTATTTTCTTTCGAACAGAGCAACCAAGTTGGTTGCATCCCAGAAAAACAGATAGGAGAAAGACATGCTGGCCAATATTGCAATGCACACATCTCAAGTAAAAGTAACTTTTTTTAATGATATATTATTAATGGTGAGATTTAATGATTGAATAATAACTTTTAGTTTACACTGTAAAAAGTAGTGGAAGAGATGTTTAAATTTCTTCCTTTTAAACTTAAATTTACTTCTAAAGAGCATTCTTTTGACTAGTTCTCATTTGCATATATATGCAAATTTTACTTTGGGCTTTACTAGAACCAGTTGCTCATAAAATTCGCTTCTCAGGTGAATAAGTTTATTTGAGACCTTGATTATATTGTGAAAAGTAACTTGCTAACTTATCAAGCAATTAAACTATGTTCCTTTATTGAAAAGCAAAGTAAGCAAACTTAAACATTTGATCCCTGAAATACAGGTGCCACCCCCACCCCCAGATAATCTGAAGAGCAGGCTGGGTAGGGGTCTGAGGCATTGTACTTATATCTTAAAATTCCACTGCTGAATATTCTGGTTTAGCAACCTTATCAAGCCAAGCTTGGAGACTGAAACCTCAGGCTTTCTTGCTCAGAGTAAAATGGCTCTGAGTAAAATGCCCACCGTCCCTGCATTTTTTTTCTTTTTTTTCTCCTCTCCCACTTCCTTTCTGTCTTTGTCAGGGGGAGAGATAAGGGCATTTTAATTACAGGCAGGTTATAAATCAGCAAATGGTCTGGCTTTTTTTTAAACTTTAAATAGTTAACTTTAGAACTTATATCTTTTTTTCACATTTCTTTTTTGTGTGATATCAGTATATTTTTATTTATTATTATTATTTTTTTATTTTTCCCCCTATTACCCACTCTACTCCCCAGTACATGCCCTCATCCGTCTCCTCCCCCAACCCACCTTCCCTCATTGCCCTGTATCCACTGTCTATCCCCACACACACATGCATACAAGTCCTTCGATTGATCTATAGGCCCCAACTTCCCCTGCCTTCCCACTCTAGCATGACAGTCTGTTCATTGCTTCTTTGCCTCTGCGTCTGCTCCCCCCCCGCCCTGATTCTTGTCTTTAAAAACATCTTGCCCCTGTAGGCTAGAAATAAACCCACCAGAGCAAAAGAAAAATGATTGAGTCCCAATTTCAATGTCCGATAGCTTTGAGTCCCAGTTTCAATGTCAGACAGTTCCTTATGTGTACATGTCATCAATGGTATCTGGATACTGGACAAATGGTGGCAATGCCAGTCCGACCTTCTCTGGTTTGGTCCTGGGCATCCTGTAGCGATGCTCAGCTGCTAACTGCTCACATGGCAAGGCATCATCGTCCTCTTCCATCTCTGGACTGTTTCTCCTCTTGCCTTTATGGTTGGTGCAGACCTGTCAGTTCCTCTCTGTTGCAGGAGTCCACTTGGTCTTGGAGTTGTTTTCTGAACGTATATAAACATATTCTCGACCAAGAGTTAATAAAGGAATCTTTTCTATAAAGTTGACTTGGGGTCCTTTTTATTTTTGCTTACCCATTTTTCCTTTGGCTTATTTTGACACCATGTGTGTTTTTCATGGGTGTCTTGCTAGTAGCATTACAAATGGAAATTAATTTTCTAAAGTGAAAATTTTCTAAATGTAATTTACTTACCAGATATTTTTCCTTACATGCTATTATCCTACTCCCTGCCCCCTTTTTTGTGATTAATAGAGAATTTTGTAAAATTTTTATGCAATCTTGATAACTTTAAATTTTAACTTTTTGCACATAAATATGCCTGTTTTCTGTTCATTATATATTAAGAAGTTTTACCATGATATGAGCTATCAATAGAAATTTTAATTAATACTTTAGAAACAGCTTTTTGTCCAGTACACTTAAATTTTCTTGGGTGATCGCTTATTTCAGTTCACCAATTTAAATCTGAAAGCTTGATAACTCTTTTACGTCAAATTTAATACTTTACCAACAATCTTAGGTTACCCTGTATATATTAGTGGAAAGGTTTATTTGCATTGAGTTGGCAATGAGCATTCCTAGTGCTAGGCTGAATTTAGATATAAGGCAGCTGCTGTTGGCATGTTTCTGTCTGTTATCTGGGTCCCTATCTGTGCTGAGAATGGGAAGTGAGGTAGCCATGGGGGCAGGAGACCACCTTCAGAAGGGGTGAAGGTTCAGACCCCTGTAAGGTTGGTGGGGGCGTGAAGGTCTGTGCCCCACCTCTGTTGATCCCTAAGTTCTCTCCTGATGGCCCCTCTGCAACTGTGCCTGTCTTAGGTTGTTCATTCTCTTAGGAATCTTACCCATCTCTGGCTAACCAGACATCCTCAGGGGCCAAGCAGGGTGTTGTGAGGTTCAGTTCTGTCTCCTTGGTAGCCTATGCCCTCATGGCCTTCACGCCCAGCACCTGCCTTGGGGATCCCCTCGCCTGCTCGCAGGGGCCCCGGCACTGTACATTTATCTGGGGGAATTCAGGGTCCTTCTCCAGGGAGGGCCCAGCTCACACCATTTGATGAGAGACAGATACATTATACCAGCTACTTCTAGGCTTCACCTCAGTGTGAATAGAGAGCTCAGGGTACAGCTGAAGGCTATTGGGTTGTGAGGAGAGGTCCCTGTTGGCAAAAGAGGAAAGAGGGCCAGTATAGAATGCTCATGTACCTTCCCAGTGCCTCAATTCCTTCTGAAAAGAATTAAATCCTTTCATGTCCTCTTTTTAAATTGTTGCTAAACATTCAAAGAATTAGTTTGTACGTTTGTTTGGGGTAGTTGTACAATATGCCGTTGTGAAATATCAAAAAATAAATCTTATTGTAGGATAATATTATGCAAGGATATTCTTTGCTCTAGGCCATGGCAATTCAATTTGAAATGGACTGACAATTTCTTTTTGTAACTATATAAACTTTTTCAGGGAGGCAAAAACACAGATTACTTACCTTAGCTCAAGAGGCCAAATATATTGACTTTCAATTACCATCCTTATGACGTTTGAAAGAAACTTCTCTTTATTTCCTTCCAAAATGATTTTCATGTTACAGAATTTTATTTAACATTCTTTGTCTCATGAAGTAATTTCTCTTAAGGTTATGGAGACCACTGTATGGATTCCCTCTCCTGCCACACCTTCCCCATTGTCTGTGTCCAATGATTATACTCATACGCATGTACAAAGGTCCCTCTGTTGCTCTTTCCCTCTTATTCCCACCAACCCCCACCTTCCCAGGTGTTTGATGCTTTGATTGATGTTTCTCATTCTCTAGATCTGATCTTGATTATCAGTTTATGTCATTCATTATATTCCACTGATATGTAAGATCATGAGATATTTGTCTTTCTCTGCCTGGCATATTCCACTAAGCATAATGCTCTCCATCTCCATCCATGTTGTTGCAAATGGTATGAGCTCCTTCTTTTTACCACAGCATAGTATTCCATTGTGTAGATGTACCACAGTTTTTTAATCCAATCATCTGTTGATGGGTACTTAGGCTGTTTCCAAATCTTAGCTATGGTGAATTGTGCTGCTATGAACATTGGGGTGCATATATCCTTTCTGATTGGAGTTTCTAGTTTCTTGGGTTATATTTCTAGGAGTGGAATCACTGGGTCAAAAGGAAATTCCATTTTTAGTTTTTTGAGGAGACTCCATACTGTTCTCCACAGTGGCTATGCCAGGCTGCATTCCCACCAGCAGTGCACGAGGGTTTTTCTCTGCATCCTTGCCAACACTTGTCCTTAGTTGATTTGTTGATGATAGCCGTTCTGACAGGTGTGAGATAGTACTGCATTGTTGTTTTGATTTGCATCTCAGTGATTATTAGTGACTTTGGGCAGGTTTGCATATGTTTCTTGGCCTTCCTTCTCTCTTCTTTGAGAAGTACCTATTTATATCAGTTGCCTATTTTTTTTATTGGGTTATCTTCTTTTTGTGAAATTGTATGAGTTCCCTGTAAATGTTGGAGATTAAGCCCTTATCATTGATATCATTGGCAAATATATTCTCCCATGCAGTGGGATTTCTTGTTGTTTTGTTGATGGTTTCCTTTGCTGTGCAAAAGCTTTTTATTTTGAAGTAGTCCCATTTGTTTATTTTTTTCTTTAGTTTCCATTGCCCCAGGAGCTATGTTGGTGAAGAAGTTCCTTCCCCATATGTTGGAGATTTTGCTGCCTGTGGATTCCTCTAGTATTTTTATGGTCTCCGGTCTTATATTTAAGTCCTTTATCCATTTTGAGTTTATTTTTGTGTATGGTGTAAGTTGGTGGTCTAGTTTCATTTTTTTTGCATGTTTCTGTCCAATTTTCCCAACACCATTTGTTGAAGAGACTGTCTTGACTCCATTGTATGTTCGTGCCTCCTTTGTCAAATATTAATTGAGCATAGTGGTTTGGATAGATTTCTGGGTTCTCTATCCTATTCCATTGATCTATGTGTCTGGTTTTGCACCAGTATCAGGCTATTTTGAAAATAATTGCTTTGTAATATAGCTTGAAATCTGGCATTGAGATCCCACCTACTTTGTTCTTCTTTCTAAGGATTGCTGCAGCTATTTGGGGTCTTTTTTTTATTCCAGATGAATTTTTGGAAAGTTCATTCTAGGTGTGTGAAGTATGCCTTTGGTATTTTCATGGGGATTGCATTGAATTTATAAATTGCTTTGGGTAGAATGGACATTTTGATGATATTGATTCTTCCAATCCATGAACATGGTAAGTTCTTCCATCTGTTTATGTCTTCCTCTATCTCTTTTTTTAGAGTTGTGCAGTTTTCTGCGTATGGGTCTTTTACCTCCTTAGTTAAGTTTATTCTTAGGTATCTTAATTTGTTTGGTGTGATGGTAAATGGGATTGCTGTTTTAGTCTCTCTTTCTGTAACTTCATTATTGGTATATAGAAATGTCAAAGATTTCTTGGTGTTAATTTTGTATCCTTCTATATTGCTGAATTCATTTATTAAATCTAATAATTTTTTGATGGAGTATTTAGGGTTTTCTATGTACAGTATCATGTCATCTGCAAATCAGGACAGTTTTACTTCTTCTTTTCCTATTTGGATGCCTTTTATTTCTTTTTCTTGTCTGATAGCAATGGCTAATACTTCCAGCACTATGTTACATAGAAGTGGTGAGAGTGGGCATCCTTGTCTTGTTCCTGTTTTTAGGGGGAATGGTTTTAGTTTTTGCCCATTGAGTATGATGTTGGCTGCGGGTTTGTCATATATGGTTTTTATTATGTTGAGGTATGATCCTTCTATTCCCACCTTGCTGAGAGTTTTTATTAAAAAAGGGTTTGGGATTTTGTCAAATGCTTTTTCTGCATCAATTGATATGACTATGTGATTTTTATCTCTCAATTTGTTTATGTGATGTATCACGTTTATTGATTTGAGGATGTTGTACCATCCTTACATCCCTGGGATAAATCCTACTTGGTCACGGTGTATGATCTTTCTGACCTATTGCTGGATCCAATTTGCTAGTATTTTGTTGAGGATTTTGGCATCTATGTTCATGAGGGATATTTGTCTGTAATTGTCTTTCATTGTGTTATCTTTATCAGATTTGGATATTAGGGTGATGCTGACTTCATGGAAGGAGTTTGAAAGTGTTTCTTCCTTTTGAATTTTCTGGAATGGTCTGAGAAGATTGGGTTTTACTTCTTCTATGAATGTTTGGTGAAATTCCCTTGTGAAGCGGTCTGGCCCTGGGCTTTTGTTTGCTGGAAGCTTTTTGATGACTGCTTCAATTTCTTATCAGTGTGTTGAGATTTTTAGAATCTTCCTGTGTGAGTTTTGGAAGGTTGAGTTTTCCTAGGAATCTGTCCATTTCCTCCAGATTGTGAAATTTGTTAGAATAGAGTTGTTCATAATATTTTTTTACCTATCCTTTGTATTTCTGCGGGGTCTGTAGTTATTTCCCCTCTCTCATTTCTAATTTTGTTTATTTGGACCTTTCTCTTTGCTTCTTGGTGAGCTTGGCTAGAGGTTCATCAAGCTTGTTTTTTCTTTCAAAGAACTAGCTCATATTTTTGTTGATTTTTTCTATCGTTTTTTTTGGTCTCTATGTCATTCATTTCTGCTGTGATCTTTATTATTTTCTTCCTTCTCCTCACAGTGGGCTTTTCTTGTTGAGTTTGGTGATTCATTACCATTTTGTCCTGTTTTGTGAGGTAGGCCTGTAGACCTATAAACTTCCCTCTCAGCACTGCTTTCATTGTGTCCCATATCATTTGTGTTGTTGTGTTTTTATTGTCATTAGTTTCCAGAAATTTTTTAATGTCTTATTTTATCTGATTTATAACCCAATCATTGTTTAGTAACATGCTATTCAACTTCCAAGTGTTTGAATTTTTTGGAATGTTTTTATTGTAGTTTATTTCTAATCTTATGCCATTGTGTCTAAGAAAATGTTTGACATGAATTCAATCTTTTTGAATTTGGGGAGACTTTGCTTATGACCCAATATGCGGTCTATTTTTGAGAATGTCCTTTGTGCACTTGAGAAGAATGTATATTCTGTAGCTTTGGGGTTAAATGCTCTGAAGATGTCAATTAGGTCCATCTAATCCAGTGAGTTATTTAGAATTGCTATTTCTTTGCTGATTTTTTGTCTACAGGATTTGTCCAGAGATGTCAGCGGTGTTTTAAAATCCCCTACTATGATTGTATTGTTGTGAATCTCTCCCTTGATATCATTCAGGAGGTTTTTTTTATGTATTTAGGGGTTCCTGTATTAGGTGCATATATGTTTACCAGAATTATATCTTCTTGATGAATTGCTCCTTTTAGTATTATGATGTGGCTTTCCTTATTTCTTGTTATAGCCTTTACTTTGAGTTCTATTTTATCAGATATAAGTATCACTACCCCAGCTTTTTTCTCCTTTCTATTTGCCTCAAAAATGTTTTTCCATCCCTTCACTCTCAGTCTGTGTGAATCCTTTTCTCTGAAGTGAGTCTCTTGTAGACAGCAAATGTATGGGTCCTGTTTCTTAACCATTCAGCTACCCTATGTCTTTTGATTAGTGCATTTAACCAATTTACATTTAATGATATTATTGACAAGTTCATGTTTGTTGTCATATTTTTCCTTAGTGTTTGTGTTATTTTCCTTTTTTTGTTTTCTTTTGCCTTTCCCTTTCTTCTTTTTACAGAAGACCCTTTAGAATTTCTTGCATTATTGGCTTGATTTATTATTATTATTAGCCCTTGTATGTAACACTTCTGATTCACCTTCAATTTTGAATGATAGCCTTGCTGGGTATAGTATTCTTGGGTTCAGACCCTTGTTTTGCATCACTTTATATATTTCATTCCATTCCCTTCTGGCCGGGTGTGTTTCTGTTGAGAAATCAGTTGCTATTCTAATCGGAGACCTCTTGTAGGTAACTTTCTCTCTCTCTTTGGCTGCCTTTAAGATTCTTACTTTGTTGTTAGTGTTCGCCAATTTAATTATGATGTGTCTTGGTGTCAGTTTTTTTGGGTTCAGCTTGTTTGAGACTCTGTGTACTTCTTGGACTTTCATATTTTTTTCCTTGCCAATATCAGGGAAATGTCCTGTCATTATTTCTTCAAATAGGTTTTCTATTCCTTCCTTTTCTTCCACTCCTTCTGGTATCCCTATTAAGTGTATGTTATTTTGTTTTTTGTTGTCCCAAAGCTCCCTTAGGCTCCCTTTTTGTATTTTAAGTCTGTTTTCCAGTTGTTGCTGTGTTTGTGTGTTTTTTCCTACCTTGTCTTCTAATTTGCTGATGCAGTCCTCAGCCTCTTCTAGTCTACTGTTTAGGCTTTCCATTTTGTTCCTTACTGCAGCTATGCCGTTCTTCATCTCCTCTTGGTTTCTTTTCATGTTGGTGACATTCTCATTCAGCTCCTTATAGTTTTCATTGAGTTGTGTGCTATTGTCATTGAGTTGTGTGTATTTGTCTTCCATCCGTTCAAACATCTTTTTTTT
>PVJN01009258.1:0-59742 GCA_004026805.1 Lasiurus borealis | reverse complement strand
CAGGCCTGGTCCCTCCCAACTGTCCTTCTATGCAGGCCTGGTTGCCTCTAACTGCCCTCCCTGCTGGCCATATTATGGTGGCTATTTTGTGTCCACATGGGGGCTGCCATTTTTGACGACATGGGGGCGGCCATCTTGCATGTTGGAGTGATGGTCAATTTGCATATTACCCCTTTATTAGATAGGATTCATTCAGATCAAATATATTCAATCTCCAGAAATCATGAAGATTTTGTTCATATTTGCTCATGTGCTCTGAACTGCAATCTAATATCAATGAAACCTGTATTGTTTAGAAAGTTTTCAAGAAAGAAAAATAGCATTTTTTTTAACACAGAGGAAAACTAACATTTTATTCAGAGTTATTTTTTATATGCTCAGTGTAGAAAATTTGGAACATACAAACCACATCAACAAAGAAAAAATTAAAAAATTCAAGCATTTGTAATTGTATATAGCCAACTGCTATGGTTAACATTTTTTATATCTATACTAATAAAAGGGTAATATGTTAATTAGATCAGACATCTTCCTGACGTACTTCCAGACAAAGCCACAGTGGCAGAGGCCAAGTTAGAGGCAGTTAGAGGCAATCAGGCTGGCATGGTGTAGGGGGAACAGTTAGGGGCGATCAGGCTGGCAGGGGAGGGGATAGTTAGGAGTAATCAGGCTAGCAAGAGGGGTGCAATTAGAGGGCAATCAGGTCAGCACAGAGACAGTTAGGGGTGATCAGGCAGGCAGGCAAGTGGTTAGGAGCTGGTGGTCCCAGATGAAAGAGGGATGTCCTGGATTGGAGATGGTGCAGGCTGGGCTGAGGAACCCTCCCCACCATGCACAAATTCTGTGCACCAGGCCTCTAATGTTTTCATAATACCAAATGTCTTGGTATGCATGTAGTTGAGAATTTTCTCAATTATTTCAAATGTGCTCCTAAGGACAGACACATAGTCTATTACCTGGTGTGTTTTTATATGCACTGGCTCTTGTCATACCAACTATCCTCCTGCGGGTTTTGGCCAGGGTTATACTTAGGGTAGGTCTTGTACTTTGCAAGAGGCTTATTGTAGAGAAATATCCAAAATCTATCTTTTCATCTTTAGAAAAGATTGTTCCTCTTTTATAGTTGAGATGAATGGTCGGGTTAATTCTTTAATAAAATTGGTAACACTGTTGTGAAAACTATCTGTATGTCAGTTTAAATTCCACATAAACCCTATAAAAAGTCATTTCCCTTTTCCACCTGATTAGAGCATATGTTGGCCTTTGTGTTATATCTCCCCCCCTCCTCTTCATTTAGGGGAATATGTGTGTGACTGTGTATGGGAATGCACACAAAATAAGAATGTTTTTGACTTTCATAGGTTCCTCAAATCAGGCTATTGGAGAGACATGCTGTTGGCCAATCTGTGAATTTAAGTCTTCCAGCAAAATTAAAAGTGCCAATACAGGTATAGGGTATAAAATGTGTTTCTAAGGTGTTTTTAGATTCCATTACCTTTCAAAAAATTGATGCTCAGTTTTTCAGTTTCACGATGATGTTCACAATTTATTTTGAATTGTTTCTTTTTCAGGATGAGTTATATGCTAATGATACCACCAAAGAAAGTGGTGCCCCCATGCATGAAAATGAAGTGGGAAGGCAACAGAATACCAAAGATGGTTACCACATAGCAGGAGATGGCTCTGAGTGGGCAGGAGTAGGAGGAAAAAGTTCTTCTACACATTCCATGTCAGTAAATGAAGAGGGGCATCCTGAGGATCAGAATGGGGGCACAGAAAACCCAGGAACATATGGTCACGATGGAATACATAGTATTAGGGGACAAGCAAGCACTATTGACATTACTGGAGCAACAAATGGGAGTAATGTTAATGGAAATCCTGATGAGAATTCTAAAAATGAAGATGTTGGAGATGCAAGTCAGAGTGAGAATGACACTGTTGTTAACAAAGATGAACATCAAGTATATGGAAGCAGTAATAGTACAGGCCATGAAGATGACATAAATGGGAATTCTTGTCCGAATGAGGGTGATACAAGTGCAATAACACCCCAGAAAGGAGGTGAGAGAAATGGTCATGAGAAGGCAGGGGTGACAGCAGGGGGGAGCGGAGCTGGCCATAGAGAAGATGCTGGCCTCGATAATTCTGAGGGGAGTCCTAGTGGAGATGGAACCGATGAGGGTGAAGACAAGGGCTCTGGTGATAATGAAGATGAAGAAGCGGGACATGGAAAAGATGGCACTGATAACAGCCAGGGCCAGGAGGGTCAGGGTCCTGGAAAAGAAGATGACAATAATAGCTTAGGTAAAAATTCAATTAGCAGTGAAGACGATGACCCTGAGGACAAAGAAGATCCCCATGACAAGGATGGAGACGATGCCTCTGAGAGTGAGGAGGAATCTGATAGTCTCCTAGAAAAAAAAGAGAGTCAAAGAATAGAGGACATCCAAAAAACTAATCACAGAGAAAACAATGGTGTGGATAATGGAATTAGCAAAGAATCAGAGCCAAGTACGAATGGGAAGAGCCAAGATAAGGTGAGTTTGTGAAGTTGATTTTTTAAGTAGCAGTTTAAAGCCTCTCTTCCACCCAACTAATGGTAGCACAAAAAGTAATCATGATAAGCATTCATGTATTTTTGTACCTAAAGTACTTAAATATCTGAGTTCTTACTAGATTTTGATATACATCATTTTTTAAAAATATTTTATTGATTTTTTACAGAGAGGAAAGGAGACAGATAGTTAGAAACACTGATGAGAGAGAAACATCAATCATCTGTCTCCTGCACACCTCCCACTGGAGATGTGCCCACCACCAAGGTACATGCCCTGAAATGGAATCAAAACCTGAACCTCTATCCACTGAGCCAAACCGGTTAGGCAATATACAACAGTTTTAAAAAATGAAACATTTCTGAAAATTTGGTTAAAATTCTAGAACAGTCTTATGGTAAATAATTTCTATACCATAAAAGTTCCTACTGGGTGAAATATGTGGGTGGGTTGTTATATAACCCAAACACTGGAGCACTTTCAAATACTGAATCCAGCACATTTTCACAATCAGGTGTTTCTGAAGTACTGGAAGCTGACCTTCTGTTTCACTGGTAACTTTTCTCAGTGTTCCTCAGACCAATGCAATTTTGCAGTATAACATTCATTAATTACCCATTCTTTTATTCATTCTTTAATAGAGAATAGAAATGGAAGGTCCCAGCAGTGGCAATAGAAACAATATTACCAAAGAAGCTGGGAAAATCATTGGCGATAAAGAGAGTAAAGGACAACATGGAGTGATTATGGGCAATGGAAATGTCCAGACACCAGGGAAGACTGACAACATGCAAGAACCTGGCCAGAAGTCAGAACCCGGAAATAAAGTTGAACATGGCCAAACAGGTAGTGAGAGTAACAGTGATGGTTATGATAGTTATGAGTTTGATGATGAATCCATGCAAGGAGATGATCCCAACAGCAGTGATGAGTCTAAGGGCAATGATGATACCAATTCTGAAGGTGACAATGACAGCAGTAGCCGAGGAGATGCATCTTATAACTCTGATGAATCACAAGATGATGATAATGACAGTGATTCAAAAGGAGAAGGCGATGAGGACAGTGACAACACATCAGATGCTAGTGATGGTGACAGTAATGGCAATGGTAACAATGGGAGCGATGATAGTGAATCAGACAGCAGCAAAGATAAATCAGAGAGCAGTGACAGCAGTGACAGCAGTGACAGCAGTGACAGCAGTGATAGCAGTGACAGCAGTGACAGCAGTGACAGCAGTGACAGCAGCGATAGCAGTGACAGTAGTGACAGTAGCAATAGCAGTGACAGTAGTGACAGTAGTGACAGCAGTGACAGCAGCGACAGCAGCGATAGCAGTGACAGCAGTGACAGTAGCGATAGTAGTGACAGCAGTGACAGTAGCGATAGCAGTGACAGTAGTGACAGTAGTGACAGCAGTGACAGTAGTGATAGTAGCGATAGTAGTGACAGCAGTGACAGCAGCGATAGCAGTAACAGTAGTGACAGCAGTGACAGCAGTGATAGTAGTGACAGCAGTGACAGTAGCGATAGCAGTGATAGCAGTGACAGCAGTGACAGCAAATCAGACAGCAGCAACAGTAGCGATAGCAGTGACAGCAGTGACAGTAGTGACAGCAAATCAGACAGCAGTGACAGCAGTGACAGTAGCGATAGCAGTGACAGCAGCAACAGTAGTGATAGTAGTGACAGCAGTGACAGCAGTGACAGTAGCGATAGCAGTGATAGCAGTGACAGCAGTGACAGTAGCGATAGCAGTGATAGCAGTGACAGCAGTGACAGCAAATCAGACAGCAGCAACAGTAGTGATAGCAGTGACAGTAGTGACAGCAAATCAGACAGCAGTGACAGCAGCGACAGCAGTGATAGTAGTGACAGCAGTGACAGCAGCAACAGTAGCGACAGCAGTGATAGCAGTGACAGCAGCAACAGCAGTGATAGTAGTGACAGTAGTGATAGCAGCGACAGCAGTGACAGCAAATCAGACAGCAGTGATAGCAGTGACAGCAGTGACAGCAGTGACAGCAAATCAGACAGCAGCAACAGTAGTGACAGCAGTAATAGCAGCGACAGCAGTGATAGCAGTGACAGCAGTGATAGCAGTGATAGCAGTGACAGTAGTGATAGCAGTGACAGCAGTGACAGCAGTGACAGCAGTGATAGCAGTGACAGCAGTGACAGCAGTGATAGCAGTGACAGCAGTGACAGCAGCGACAGCAGTGACAGCAGTGATAGCAGTGACAGCAGCGACAGCAGTGACAGCAGTGATAGCGACAGCAGTGACAGCAGCGACAGCAGTGATAGCAGCGACAGTAGTGACAGCAGTGATAGCAGTGACAGCAGCGACAGTAGTGATAGCAGTGACAGCAGTGACAGTAGTGACAGCAGCGACAGTAGTGACAGCAGTGACAGCAGCGACAGCAGTGACAGCAGTGACAGTAGTGACAGCAGTGATAGCAGCGACAGTAGTGACAGCAGTGACAGCAGTGACAGTAGTGACAGCAGTGATAGCAGTGACAGCAGTGACAGTAGTGACAGCAGTGAAAGCAATGACAGCAGTGACAGTGCATCTGATAGTAGTGATGAGAGTGACAAGAGCAAGTCTCCTAAGGGCAACAACAATGGAAGTGATAGTGACAGTGATAGTGCGAGTGAAGGCAGTGACAGTAATCACTCAACCAGTGATGATTAGAATAAACAAAAACTCCACAAGATTTCTTGTGTGAAAAGTTTGGTGAGTGATAGGAAATAAAGATTTCCAAGAAAGTAAGAAGAAGGGAGAAAGAAACAGAAGACATGTAAACAACCACAGAATTAAGCCAAATGCATGGATTCAGTCAACTCCCATATCCCTCAGAGAGAATCTGAATGTGTGACCTTTGATACATGCATATTAAAATATATTCCGGAAAGATTTTGCTAACACTGTACCTCTAAGCATGAAATAACAATCAAAGTATCATTTAATACTTCATACAGAAATCTCAAGTAATTACGTACTACAGGGTAACTTCAATTCAAATGCCAAGTGCTTTAGAATGTGGCAAGTAAACACTTTTTATAAACAGCTTGTGACTTTGCCTTACTCTTCTGAGTGATTATATTTTCTGAATAGATGGTCTGCTCACTGCTGAGTAAAGGATGCTGACACTATACCCACCTTGACTACTAATTCTTTACTTATTCCAAAAAATGCAACTGTACCATGAAAAAAAAAAAGCAGCAATATTTTAACCTTCTGGGGAATAATCTTTGTAATTATTGAATACAGTAATTTTATATTAGGGAAATTCTGAAGAATGTTAGAGAGGAATCAGGCTGATTTAAGTAAAACCTGATACTTAGTATTACATTCCTGCAAACTGATGGAAATTTAGCACCAAGTCCCTAAACTACTGACAAAACTGGTGCTGTCTTTAGAACAGTGTCTTGCCTCCAGTAGTCACTTTCCAAGTAGCAATAAATAAATGAAGTCAAGAATGGATGTTGAGTGGGGTGGAGTGGGGAGGGATGGTGGTATTCAATTTTGAACTCTATTAAGTGAAATCAGTTGTCTTCTGCCTCAAAAAATCACAAAATCAAACTTGGTTCACATTTCCCTTTTAAACCTCCATAAACCAAAACTTCTAGATCAGACCTTGAGACTCTCTTCTCACTATTAATCTGTTTAATAAAGGCAATAATTGCTGGTGGGTAGTGTTTGGAAACTACTCTTTTTAAAAATTATTTGAATCTTATATGTAGCTAAAATCAGAGCATGGATCTTCAACTTTTTCATGAATGAGGGTAATTTTTAGTTTTGGGATGAAGCCCAAATGCTAGAATGTGAGGATCTTAAAAATGTATGAGCCTAAACTGTCATATTTCATAGGGTAGAAATATACTTTTATTACTCAAACTAGGACACTTTTGAGAGTAAAAGGGGTGGTATCAATAACTACTTGGGGGTAGGGGTTGTACAATGACTGTCCAGGGACACTGGAGATACAAATAATTTAGCCATAAAACTTTAGGGTATATTTTCAAGATTTAGGAGTGATGATTTTTCATTTCCCTCTTTTTCCACATAGACAATCATTTTAGGTTTGCTCTACTTCAAAGTTAAACATCTATATAGGGAAGTTTTGGATGCAACCTCTTAAATGTTAATCTTCAACCAGGCATTCGTTGACAATTTATGCTCTAAGATTAGGCGTATTTTACCCTAAGAGTTTCAGTAGGTTGTTTTTTCTGCCTCCTTCCTCTCATATACAAGAGTTTCGTAGTTAAGAGATCAATATAGCAAGGAATATTTCTGAAGGTGTTAAAACACTGCTACTCATAAATCACTTGATAGCTCAAAAAACTGTGAAATTTTAGTTTTCAATATATGCCAATCACTTAAGTCACTTCAAACTTCTTTTGTGAAAGTATGCTCTAGGTTTTGAACTCCTTTAAACTTCAGGTTATTTTTTAAAAAATGTATGAAGTGCAGCTTCTAGTGTTTGTCCCACCTATTTCAAAAGATTGTGATGAGCAGTCAGTCAGGCAAAGGATGTGAAACTCTTAGTAAGCTGTACAAGATATGTAAATGACAGATAATGAATTTTGGTGTTATAATAAACATCTGTTTATATGATTGTCCTCAAGGAAATCTTCCTTTATCTTAATGAGTTTGCATAACATGTTTAAAAATTAACTTTAAAATAAATATATATCTTTATTGATTTCAGAGGAAGGGAGAAGGAGAGAGAGAAACATCAATGACGAGAGAGAATTTTTGACTGGGAATTGATGACCCAGATTATAGGTCAACACTCAACCACTGAGCCACACTGGCCAGGCAAAAATGAACTACTTTTAATTGAAAAAGTAATATATATATATATATATATATATATATATATATATATATATATATATATATATATATAATAAAAATTCAAACACAATGCAAAGGTATACAAAAATATTAAATCTACACAATCCTAGACTCCCAGTCTTCTATTCTCTTCCCTAGAGGCAATTTCATTACTAATATCCTGTTGAACACTTCAAAAATATTTTATACACATATAAGCATATATGTCCCCTTTTAAAAACACATGGAAGTCTACTATACACAATGTACTTTTTAACCTAAGAATGTACCTGGACTAAAACACAGATTGATAATCTGTGTTGCATTTCATTCTATGAACTGCCATAAGTATTTAATCTCTGCCTATTTCCCCATTACTTTCTGAGTCATTCATGGAGTGAACTCTGCAGGCGTCACTGGTGTCTAATAGCCCAAGCTGGATGCATTTTCATCCAGTTTTAATAAAGATTTCATCTTAAGGAGTGTTTCTGGGGGTGGAAGATATCCAGAACTTAAAGCTGATGCCAGAAACAGTGAAGGAAGACTATTATCCTGATTTTCTTATGTAATAATATTGGCATCAGCCTCTGGACCTTTGAGGCAAAAGTGGAGACACTTTAAAAGATTGTCTCAAGAGTAGGTCCTTTGTACACAGGAAGTCTGGTGTTAGAAAACACAACTGGTTTGGGGTCATTTTTTGGAATAAAGTTTAATAAGCTATCTGCTAATATTGTCCATGAGAGTAATTCTTTAAACTGCTGGCTGTCACTAATTTTTTTTAAATGAATTTTTATTGATTTCAGAGAGGAAAGGAGAGGGAAAAAGAAAGAGAGAGAAACATCAATGATGAGAGAGAATCATTGATCAGCTGCCTTCTGCACACCCCCTACTGGAGATTGAGTCTACAGCCCATGCACATACCCTGGACCAGAATCAAACCTGGGACCCTACACTCTATACACTAAACCAAACCAGCTAGGGCTTATCATTCATTTAGTAAGTACTGATATCAGTTTAATGACTTATCACCAACATTTTATAAAATGAAACAATTAAAAAGGAAAATCATAGTGCATCAAATATAGTGTTTTGTGAAACTTGACATTTATCTCTATATACATACTAGAGGTATATGAAATTCTTTTAGGGGGAGGGTCCCCTCAGCCCAGTCTGCTTACTCCCCGCCACCCCCACCAACCCCAGAAGATCGGGCCTAAACCAGGCCTAAACCGGCAGTCGGATATCCCTCTCACAATCGTGGACTGTAGGCTCCTAATCACTCACCTGTCTGCCTGCCTGGTCACCCCCAACTGCTCCCCCTGCTGGTCTGTTCACCCCATGCAGCCTGCTGTTCAGTTGTTTGGTCATCCCTCACTAACCCCTCTGCTGGCCTGGTTGTAGGCAGCCATCTTGTGAGGGTGTGATGGTCAATTTGCATATTACTTCTTTATTATAAAGGCTATACACATATATGTCTAAGTATGCTTATACTAGGATGTGATGTAAAATGTCATTCTGACTATTGGTTGTCATAAAAAGATTTGACTGGCATTGGTTTGGTAAAGCAATATTATTGCTAGCAATCATTCCATATTTACTTTTCACATGCACTTTTCTCCGTACAGCTAAGTTTCTTTCCCTCTTTGAATCAGTGTTTAAAAAATAAAAGAAACATAGGAGTAGAGGTGTATGTATAGAGAGTGAGACAAGAGTGGTGGTGGGGATGGGTTTCTGGGTTGATTTGTGCTGCAGTAAAGGAGGCAAGGTAACATTGTCATCTTTTGAGCTGGCTCTCAAGGTCATCTTGACCCTGACCTTGGAATTTCTTCCACACCTGCTTATACCACAAATAAGAAAAGGGTAGTAAGGGTGTGTGTTTTGTTTTGTTTGTATAAAATCTATTTCTTAAAACAGATTATAAAAAGATAAACCTTTAGAGAGTCATACCTCACCATATAAATACATGTAAAGTTATTAACTGGGATGGCATTTCCCAGAATTCAAACTTGCTTTATGGTTTGTAATGGAAGTTTTGAAAAACGTTAGACCAAAATAACCTGGAACAATTTTCCTCTCCCTAAAAGGAGCAGAAACAAAATGGAATAGTTCGGTCATAGATGAAAATACATTGTGTTCTCACAGGGATCCATTGACTGCTGCTTACAGGCAAATCCTCTAGAGAAAAAAACAAGTCAACAATACAATGTTCCCAAACTCTCCGCTCTGAATAGAGATCTTGGGTCCACGGGCTAAAAAAGGGAGAAAAAAAGGAAGAAGAAAAAAAAAAAGATAATTCCTATGGGGCACTCATGTAGCTCAGGAAAATGGTCTAGTCTAAAAATCACTAACACATTAGACGCCATGTGTTTTCCATTAGTTGGCAAGTCCACTGTAGCACGAAGCACTGCATTTACAGAGTGCTGTATCCCAGCTCCCTCCTTCACTTCCAATTCCATTATTTTGGGCATTGCCATTGCGTATACCCTTCCTTTTTTGACCCTTCCCCTTTTTCTCCATGAAGAGAAGAAGAAATGTCTAGGAGGAAATGCTTTGTCCTTTGCAGAATTTACTTCCCAGGTATCTCCCTGGGTGAGGCCCCAGGCAGACCCTCCAGGCAGAGGTTGCTACGTGGAGCTTCCTTTTTCCAGTTCCTGTATTGCAACCAGCTGGGTCCCAGCTCCTACCCTCCTAGTACTTTCCTTAATTGAAACCTCTGAATGTTTCCTTGCAAGTCTCGTTCCACCTCTGATCCTCAGACCAATCTGAGCTACAGGCAGATACTCAGGCTCTCACAGATCAATATTAGTCTTGGCACCAAAGCCCATTTACTTCTTGTCTTATTCTAATTGCCTGATTCTAGAAAGGTAGACTCTTACCTTGTCCCCACCTGACAATCCCCCTTGATCTTTCTAACTGGGCTTCCACATGGCTTCCTCATCTCTCTGTAGTATACGGATTAAAATTTTCCCGGCCCCGACAGCCTGCAAGGATCAGGAGCAAACCTGTTGTCTGACGCAGTCAGGCTTATTGATCCAACCCAAGGAAGGAGATTGTGCATCAGAGCAACCTCTGGCATCTCAGCAAACAAAGGAAAAGACAGAACTACTACAGGGTTTGGGGAAAGGGTGGAATTTAGGTAATATTTAAAAGTGTTTGAGAGGCTCAAAGCAAAGCAAGCTGTGGCTAAAGGGGTCAACCTCAGGTTTGGACTATGAAGTAGATGCAGGTTCCCGTGTCCTCGGAGAGTGCCAAGTTAAGATGGATGTGGACTGTTGTAGCTCCAGACTTCTTATCTGACTCTCTGCTCCTAGATTATACGTTGAGAATGGTTCTCTGTGTCTAAGTACCTTAGACCCTCCAAGCAAATGTGAGGTGTTTTATGTTGACTGATACTTTAAAGGCAAAATATCTGATAATCTATGGTTTTAGAGAATAAAGCTTCCATTAATTTATAAATCAGGCATCATTTAAAGTAGGGGGTTGTTATACAGCTTCAGTGCCCTTGGGAGAGATATCTTCTGATCAGTTTGCTGCTGACTGTGAGTCCACTCTGATAAATGGTGGGGATATTTTATTCTCTCAGTCCAAGCTCATTTTTACTTTCTCAGGAACCACGTTTCTGCTAAAACCAAGACTCTTCTTATCTTGCTAGTCTTTCCCCCCAATTCTGGCAGAATTCCCAGATGTCCACCTGCTCTTTGAATATTTCCCATTCCAGCATCTGTTGGACTTGACATTACTCCCATAAATTGCTGATTACTTTCTATACTCTGAAAACACATTGTCATTTCCTCTTAGTGCCAGTGTCCTGAACACAGGTTTTCTCCTGCTTAAACCAGAGTTTGGCATAACTTTTCCACTGCCATGTCTCACTTGTCTCACATAGACCGGGAGGTCCACATTATGTCTCCGTCCTGTCTGTTTCATTTTGCTACTAGGGAGCTCATCCCTAATTGGTCAAGTTCTGATATTTAATAGTTCCCATCTCTAAATTGAACTTGAGTCCTCTTCTAAATTTCCAGGTTGTTGCGCACTGATTTCAAAGATTTTTTTTCCCCCCAGGAATCTCTCTGACTCTGGGTTTCTGGTTTGTTGACATATTTCCCCTGCCCTTTTGTTGTCTGAAGGACAGTTAAGAGCCTGATGTGTATAATGAGTTCTGGGCTTTATCTTTTGGTCAAACTCCATCTGTCATCATCTGCTAGTTGTTGGGACTGGATTTCATTTTGAAGAAGGTAAATGAGTAATGTAGCCAGTTTGTTCAACCAAAGAATCTTATCCCAGTCTTCTTTTCCTTTAGGACTAGACCTAAGACAAACAAGAGAAGAACATTCTCTACCATCCCTCCCTCTTCCTACCTCCTGCCAAATATGAACAATCAGAAACAAAAATAAATCCACAATAGTATTCATGGTTCTACATTTTAGACAGTGAAAGCCTGATATCTAGAATCAAAATGATCATTGATAAGTAAGTTTATCTTAAGACTTACCAGGTAGATAAACAACAGCTCAATAATATTGGGGCTGTGTATAGATAAATTTGGTCGCACATTTTCTTCCTTCTTTCAATTACCTATCTTCAGAGTAGTGTTTGAGGGAGAAAGGTTCCCATCTGTGGCTAGAACTTGGGCAACATGATTGCTAATCCTAACTTGTTAGAGCTCTTGAAACATTTTTTTCAACCTGCATATGTTTATAACATTGGTATCAATGCTAATCAAAGTGTGACCAGTGGAACAGTTACAGCCTATAAATTTATTAGAGTTCAGAAATAGAGAAATTGAGAGTAAACATTTATAATCTTTATAGTAAATTGACATAAAATTCAAGCGTGATAATTTTTCTAGTAATTCATTTTCATTGTATTTTTATAAGCAGAAAATTAGGAAATGTGTGGGAATAGATACTTAAGGTGAGAAGTAATGGTAGAAGGAACATAAATTTGGATCAGGCTGAATTTATTGCTATGTGCTCGCTTAGTAGAGAATCTGTGTTTAATGCTGCAGCTTGATGGTTAGAAAGGGCATTAAGGGCTTGGTTGTTTGGTTGCCTGAAACATGGACCAAAGGTGGCTGTTAGTGAGTGAAATGGAAATGTTTGGCTCCCCTTGGTTTGATGTAGCGGAAGAAATTCAGAAACTTAGGGAGATCGGGATGCTGGAGTGATGTCATTTAAGATGTATTTACCTATTCTGGGAGGGTCCAGCAGACACAGGTTTTATCAATACTCTGAGAAAGAAACTTGTCCTTCTCTGAAAGCCAGACCTTACTAAGAATCAGAGCCATTCAATTTGAAAACCTAAATGCAATAAATGTAATGGATCTTGGAGGCATGGTCCAAGTGACAGTTCTCAACTGCCAAAGACAAGTTGGTGTGGTTACTGTTACGGACAATAGAGTCAAAATAATAATCAGAATAGTTTGACTTGCACAGACTGGTGGCATTGACTAGTTAATTATGGTGTTCCTAGAACTGAAATAGATGGTGAGCTTACCAAATTCTTAATTCCTAGGTACAAGCAGAAACGTTCTATATCAAGTGAACAAAAGTATGACTCAAATAAAAACAGAGACGTGTATACAGTTCCTCAATCAATTCCCAGACTTGAGACACAGTGTGTAGGTCCTGAACCCCTTGAATGAAGGGGAGACCAGATTCCCTTTAGGCAAAACTCTAGTGTACAACCAAAAATTTACACCATTAATATTTCTCCCAAAGAGATCTATGACATTTCATGAGGGAAACCATACATCAATGAAAGGAAATAATCGGACCTGTAGGGACTACTGGACACTGGCTCCAAACTGACACTAATTCTAGGAGACCCAGAATGTCATTGTGGCCCACCAGACAGAGTAGTGGCTTATGGAAGTCAAACAATCAAAGGACTTTTAGCTCAGTTCCATCTCATGGTGGGTCCACTGGGTCCTTAAGCCCATCCTGTGGTTATTTCCTCAGTTGCAGAATGCATAATTGGAGTAGACATACTTAATAGTTGGTAGTATATACATACTGATTCCCTAACCTGTGGAGTGAGGACTATTATGGTGAGAAAGGTCAAGTAGAAGCATTAAAACTCACTCTACCTAGAAAAATACTAAATAAAAATGAGACTGCATTCCTGAAGGGTTTACAGAGATTAATGCCATCATCAGGGACTTGAAAGAGTCACCGGTGGTGATTCCCACTACATCTCCATTCAGCTCTCTTATTTGTCCTGAACAGAAAACAGATGGATATTGAAGAATGATAGTGGATTGCTGTAAATTTATGAGGTGTGACTCCTAATGCAGCTGCTATACCAGATATGGTTTAATGCTTGATCAAATTAACACATCCACTGGTATCTGGTATGCAGCATTGCTCTGTTCATAAAGATGACCAGAAGCAGTTTCTTTGCAGCTGGTTAGGCTAGCAATATACCTTCACCTCCTACCTTCACTGTACCTATAAACTCTCCAGCCCAATGTCATAATGTAATTTGCAGGGATCTTGAATGCCTTGCCATTTCAGAAGGAACCATACTAGTCCATGGCATTGATGCATGGGTTAGCAAGAAGAAGCAACTACTCTAGATTATTGGAAAGACATTTGTGTATCAGAGGGTTGGAAATAAAGCTTACTAAAATTCAGGGGCCTTACAAAAATTCAAGACCTCAGTGGAATTTCTAGGGGTTCTATGGTGTGCGGCATGGTGAAATGTCCCTTCTAAGATAAAAGATAATCTGTTTCATCTGGCCCTTTTTTTAAAAATAATATATTTATTGATTTTTTACAGAGAGGAAGGGAGAGAGATAGAGAGTTAGAATGGCCTTTCTTATAATCAAGAAAGAGGCATAATGGCTATTGGGCCCCTTTGGATTTTGGAAGAAATATATTCCTTATTTAGTGTGTTCCTCTGGCCCAAAAAAGCTGCTAGTTTTGAATGGGCTAAGAAGAAGAGGAACTCTTCAATAGGTCCACATTATTTTTCAAGTTGCTCTTCCACTTGAACCAGATGATCCAGTAGATCCAATGGAGATTAAAGTGTCAGTAGCAGATAGGGATGCTGTTTGGTGCCTTTTGAAGGCTCCTATAGGAGAATTACAGGATAGGCCTTTAGGACATCATCAGAAGATAACTACCTTCTTTTGACAAAGAACTCCAGGCCTGTTACTGAGCCTTTATAGAGACTGAAGTCTTGACCATCAGTCATCAAGTGCCCTGAGCTTCCCATCATGAACTGAATGTTTTCTGAACCATGAAACAATAAGGAACAAGTAAGTTACATAAAGGAGTGGTCCAAATTTCCATGATTCCCACTCCCACTACATTATCTTCTCTCTCCCAGCCTATACCTGTCCTCATGGGGAATTCCTTATGGTCAATTAATAGAGGAGAAGACTCAGGGCTTCTTTACAATGAAACAATGGTTCCATTGAACTGGATGTTCTACAGGTTATGCAGGTACCACCCAAAAGTGGACAACTGCCTGCCTGCAATCTCTTACCGGGATGTCCCTTAAGGGGAGTGGTGAAGATCAATCCTCCCATTGGGCAGGACTTTGGCAGTGCACCTTGTTGTTCACTTTGTTTGTAAAGAGAACATATGTGCAGCTATATACCAGTTCATGGGCCATAGAAATGGTTTGGCTGGTTGGATGGAAGAGGTATGTGGATATATCTACCTGAGTGGTCCAAAATCATGAAGATATTTGTGTCTCATGTGAACGCTTACCAAGGGTGATGCCAGAGGAGAATTTTAACAATCAAATCTATGGAATTATCTACTCTGTGGATAGCAGTCAGCCTCCTTTCCCAGCTACCCTTGTCATAGCCCAATGGGCTCATGACAAAGTGAACATGGTGACAGAAGTTATGCAAGGGCTCAGCAACATGGAATCCCACTAAGGGCTAACCTGGATTTGGCGACCACTGAGTGCCCAATCTGCCAGGAACAGAGACTAATATTGAGCCTGCATATGACCTTATCCCCAGAATAATAAGCCAGCTCGCTCCTTCTGTTATGGAATGGGCAGTATTTTGTTCTGATTGGAATAGACACTCACTCCAGATATGGATTTCTTTGTCTACATGCAATATGTCCATTGGTTATTCTTCCATTTACAGAATGTCTTATCCACAGTCATTGTTGTTCACATAGCATTTCCTCTGATAAGGAATTCAACACACACACACACACACAGACATGAAATGCTACAATGAAATTCACTGATCTTACCATGTTCCCTACCACCCTGAAGTAGTTGGCTTGCTAAGGGTTGTGTGGAATGGCCTTTGGAAGACTTAGTTACATACTTCATAGGGCTGGGGCAGGATTCTACAGAAAGTTGCATATGCTTTGAATCAGTATCCAATAATAGTGCTGTTTCTATAATAACCAAGATTCATGAGTCTGGGAAATAAGGAGGTGGAAATGGTAGCAGTATCACTCATTATTATCTCCAGTGATCCATCAGCAATATTTTTGCTTTCTATACCTGTGACTTTAAGCATTGTTGGCCTAGATGTCTTAGTTCCAAGGGGAAGCATGACTCAATCAGAAGATACAACAATGTTCCATTCAGTTGGAAGTTAATTCTGCCACCTGGTCATTTGGACCCCTTCCTTATGCTCCTGAAACAACAGGTAAAGAAGAGAGTTACAGTGTTGGCTGAGGTGACTGATCATGATTACTAGTAGAAAATTGAACTATTACTCCATCAGGGAGATAAGCAAGAGTATTTCTGAAACTCCAAAGATCTATTAGGGTGTCAGTATTACTGTGCCTGGTGATAAAAGTAAAAGGAAAACTACAGCCACCCAATCCAGGCAGGACGACAGATGGTCCAAACACTTCAGGAATGAAGGTTTGGGAGCCCCAACCAGGTAATGAACCACAACTAGCTTACTAAAGGCAAAGAAATCACAAAATGGGTAGTAGATAAAGGTAGTTATAAATACAGTGGTACCTCGAGATACGAGTTTAATTTGTTCCGTAACCTTGAGGCGTGGGAAACTATGAGACGCTGGAGTCGAGTTAAACTGGTGGGTCGTGTGTAGCCAGCCGATCCGCGTGATTACGCCTATCTCAAATGTTGCTTGTATTTCAAAGCAAAAATTGCTTGCTCGACGGCTCTTATCTCAAAAATCTCATATGTTAGGGCACTCGCATCTCGAGGTACCACTGTACCAGCTGTGACCACATGACCAATTACAGAAATGATGACTGTAATTGCCATGAGTATTTTCTCCTTATTTTGTTATGGATATATTTATGTAGTAAAAAAGCAAATATCTTTGTTTTCTATCTTCTCTTATTATTTCCTTATCATTTAACTTAAGATGCACTGACTTTATATCAATATTTAAATATTTTAAATTTTGTGTCATGGAACTTCTTGGCCTCTGTAATCATGCAAGACTATACTGTAACACAGCTCCTCTTATATATCTTTCTCTATACATCCTATTGGTTCTGTTTGTCTGGTGAACACTTACAAATACAACAGGTGGCAAGAAGGGAATTCTGAGTAAGGTGAACCACTGATTAGAAACATAATGTATTAAAGGTTGGAATAAATAGATGAACATGCCTGAAGTTAGAATTCATAGAAAAGTTATAAAAAAGATGAAATGGAGATATAAAAAGGAAGTACTGTAGGACAGTGCTAGTTGCCTCATTTTTTGGTTTTAAATATGATTTTTTCCATTTTTTAATTAATGTATTACATGTGTACATATCTTTCCATTGCCCCCCCACCGCACTCCCATGCTTGCCTTCACCCCCCATTGTCTTGTGTCCATTGGTTATTCTTATATGCATGCATACAAGTACTTTGGTTGATCTCTTATCTACCCCGCCTTTCACTAACCTTCCCACTGTAATTTGACCGTGTATTTGATGCTTTACTGACTCTGTATTTAACTTTTTATTCATCGGTTTATTTATTTTTATTTATTTTATTAATGTACTAGAGGCCCAGTGCACAAAATTTGTACACTTGGGGAAGGGGTGCAGGGTGTTCTTCAGCTCAGCCAGCTTTCTCTTTAATATGGGACCCATGAGGGATGTCCAACTAGGACTGGGCCTAAATGGGCAGTCAGACATCCCTCTCACAATCCACAACTGTTGGTTCCCAACTGCACACCTGCCTGGCTTCCTGATTGCTCCTAACTGCTTTTGCCTGCCAGACTGATCACCCCCTAACCACTCTCCTGCCAGCTTGTTTGCCCCTAACTGCCTTCCACTGCAGGTATGGTCACTTCTAACTGCCCTTCCCTGCAGGCCTGGATCACCCCCTAATCACTCCCTGCCAGCTTGATTGATGCCTAACTGCTCTCCTGCCAGCCTGTTTGCCCCTAACTTCCCTCCTCTGCTGGCCTGGCCACCCCTAACTTCCCTCCCTTGCAGGCTTGATCACCCTCAACCGCCATCCCTTGAAGGTCTGGTCCATCCCAAATGCTTCCCCCCCCAACTCTGGCCTGATCACCCACAACAGCCCTCTCTTGCAGGCCTGGTCCCTGCCAACTGCCCTCCTTTACTGGCCATCTTGTGTCCACATGGGGGCAGGATCTTTTGACCACCAGAGGCAGTCATTTTGTGTGTTGGAGTGACGGTCAATCTGCATATTACTCTTTTGTTAGGTAAGATAGAGGCCTGGTGCATGGATGGGGGCCAGCTGGTTTGCCCTGATGGTTGTCCCAGATCAGGTTGGGTGTTCCCTTGGGGTGTGGGGTGGCCAGGGCAAGAGACTTGTGGTGGTTTTCAGGCCAGCCATGTCCTCAGTGACCCAAGTGGAGGCCCTGGTATCTGGGGTTTATTTATCTTCAACAATTGAAACTTTGTAGCCTAGAGCAGAGCCAAGCCTTCTGCTTGTTCTGTGGCAGCAGCCATTAAAACTTTGTTGACTTAAGCGGAGCCCTGGGCTGGCCAGGGTTTGCAGAAAGTTTGGCTTCCTTCATCACCAGGGGCAACCCAAGCTTCCCTCCTGCTCTCTGTGGCCATAGCCATCTTGGTTGGGTTAATTTGCATACTCATTCTGATTGGCTGGTGGGCATGGCTGGTGGATGTGGCTGGTGGGTGTAGCAGAGATATGGTCAATTTACATATTACTCTTTTATTAGATAGGATTACATGTGTACATATCTTATTATTGCCCCCTCTCACTCCACTCCCAGGCATACCATCACCCCACAGTGTCTTGCATCCATTGGTTATGCTTATATGCATGCATACAAGTCCTTCTGTTGATCTATTATCTACCCCACCTTTCCCTAACCTTCTCACTGTAATTTGACAGTCTGTTTGATGCTTTACTGCCTCTGTATCTATTTTTTTGTTCATCAGTTTATAATGTTCTTTATTATCCATAAATGAGTGGTGTTTTTTCATTAACTGGCTTATTTCACTTAGCATAATGCTCTCCAATTCCATCCAGGTTGCTATAAATGGTAAGAATTCCTTCTTTTTTATGGAAGCATAGTATTCCACTGTGTAGATGTACCATAGTTTTCTGATCCAGTCAACTGTTGATGAACACCTAGGATCTTTCCAAATCTTAGCTATTTAAATTGTGCTGCTATGAACATAAGGGTGCAGATATCCTTTCTGATTTGCGTTTCTAGTTTCTTAGCATACATTCCTAGGAATGGGATTAAATTGGGTCAAATGGGAGTTCCATTTTTAATTTTTTGAAGAAACTCCATATTGTTCTCCACAGTGGCTGCACTGGTCTGCATTCCCACTAGCAGTGCATGAGTATTTCTTTTTCTCTGCATCCTCATGAACACTTGTTGTTTGTTGATTTATTGATGATTGCCATTCTGACAGGTGTGAGATGGTATCACATTGTCATTTTGATTTGCATCTCTTGGATAATTACTGACTTTGAGCATGTTTTCATGTGTCTTTAGGACTTCCTTCTGTCTTTCAAAAAGATTCTATTTAGGTCTGTTACCCCTTTTTTTTATTGGATCATTTATCTTCCTTTTATTAAGTTGTATAAGTTGCCTGTAGATGTTGTAGATTAAACCTTTATCAGTGATAACATTTGCAAATATGTTCTCCCATACAGTAGGCTTTCTTATTGTTTTCTTGATGGTTTCTTTTGCTGTGAAAAAGCTTTTTATTTTGATGTAGTCCCATTTGTTTATTTTCTCTTTAGCTTCCATTGCCCTTGGAGCAGTATTAGTGAAGAAGTTCCTTCGGCATATGTCTGAGATGTTGAGGCCTGTGGATTCCTCTAGTATTTTTATGGTTTCCCATCTTATGTTTAAGTCCTGTATCCATTTTGAGTTTATTTTTGGGTATAGTGTAAGTTGGTGATCTAGTTTCATTTTTGTGTATGTATCTGTCCAAATTTCTCAACACCATTTATTGAAGACTGTCTTAACTCCATTGTATGTTCATGCCTCCTTTGTTAAATATTAATTGAGCATAGTGGTTCGGGTGGATATCTGGATTCTCTATTCTATTCAATATGTCTGATCTTGTGACAGTACCAGGCTGTTTTGAGAAACAGTTCAATATCTGGTATTGAGATTTCACCTACTTTCTTCTTCTTTCTAGGATTGCTGCAGCTATTGGGGGTCTTTTTTTTGTTCTACATGAATCTTTGGAGAGTTCTTTCTAGGTTTGTGAAATATGCTGTTGGTATTTTAATGGGTAGTGCATTGAATCTATAGATTGCTTTGGGTAGTATGGAGATTTTGATGATGTTGATTCTCCCAACCCATGAGCATGGTATGCTCTTTCATCTGTTTACATCTTCCTCTATATCTTTTTTCAGTGTCCTGTAGTTTTCTGCATATAGGTCTTTTACCTCCTTAGTTAAGTTTATTCCTAGGTATCTTAATGTTTTTGATGTGATAGTAAATGGGATTGTTTTTTAAGACTCTCTGTAAGTTCACTATTGGTGTATAGAAATGCCATAGATTTCTTGCCATTAATTTTTTTATATTGTTTTATTTTTATTTTTTATTAAATCTTTATTATTTAGATTATTACATTTTTCTCTTTTTTCCCCTCCATAGCTCCCCTCCACCCAACTCCCTCCCTTCCCTCTGCCCTTACCTTCCTCCCATTGACCTCATCCATAGGTGTATGATTTTTGTCCAGTCTCTCCCTGTACACCACTCACCCCTTTCCCCCTGAGAATTATCAGTCCACTCCCTTTCTGTGCTCCTGATTCTATTATATTCACCAGTTTATTCTGTTCATCAAATTTTTAATTCACTTAAATTTTAGATTCACTGGTTGATAGATACATATTTGTTGTTCATAATATTTTACCTTTTACCTTTTTCTTCTTCTTCTTCTAAAAGAGTACCTTTCAGCATTTCATATAATACTGGTTTGGAGTTGATGAACTCCTTTAGCTTTTTCTTATCTGTGAAGCTCTTTATCTGCCCTTCAATTCTGAATGTTAGCTTTGCTGGATAGAGTATTCTTGGTTGTAGGTTCTTGCTATTCATTACGTTGAATATTTCTTGCCACTCCCGTCTGGCCTGCATCGCTTCTGTTGAGAAATCAGCTGACAGTCGTATGGGTGCTCCCTTGTAGGTAATGGACTGTTTTTCTCTTGCTGCTTTTAATATTCTCTCTTTGTCTTTTGCTCTTGGTATTTTAATTATGACGTTTCTTGGTGTAGTCCTCTTTGGATTCCTTTTATGTGGGGTTCTGTGTGCTTTCTGGACTTGTAAGTCTATTTCTTTTACCAGATGTGGGAAGTTTCCAGTCATTATATCTTTAAGTGGGTTTTCAGTATCTTGCTCTCTCTCTTCCACTGGCACCCCCACAATTCTAATGTTGGTACACTTGAATCTGTCTCAGAGGCTCTTTACATTATCTTCACATTTTTGAATTCTTCTCTCTTCTTGCTTTTCCAGTTGAGTGTTTTCTGATTCTTTATATTTCAAGTTTTTGACTTGATTCTTGCCTTCCTCTAGTCTGCTGTTAGGTCTCTGTATAATATTTCTTATTTCAGTCAGTGTATGTTTAATTTCTAGTTGGTCCTTTTCCATCTCTAGTTGGGTCTTTTTCATCTCCAGTTGGTTCTTTTTCATCTCCTCTTGGGCCTCACTAACTTTATCCAACTTTTCTAGGATATTCTTGAAAAACCTTATAAGCATGGGTTTGAACTCTATATCCAGTCATTTGTTTTCCTCCATTTCTTTCGTCTGTGATCCCTTCCCTTGTCTCGGCATTTTCACTCTGCTGGGGGAACTTCTGTGTTGGATTCAGCCTTATGATACCAGACTTGCAAAACTGCAGAAGCCTCTTTGTTGAGCTTGGGAGGGGTGGAGTCTCAGGGCTTAAGGGACCGCCTTGCCTTCCAGTCGACCTGCCCTCCTGAGTCTCACGTGACTGGGTAATCACTGGAGTAGTCCCTTTGTGCCTGCGTGCACTTTCTCTTGTAGTACCTCTAGACTGCTGCCTTTTCTGGCTCCCCTGCACTCTGGGACCATATGAGTCTGGGTCCCTAGGGTTTTTCCCCAAACCAGGTTTTAGTGGAGTTAGAAGTGACGCAGTTGGGAGGATCTGTGTCCTGCCCACTCATGAAAGCCAGCAGTACAATCAGCAGTCTGTCCTCTGCGCGCAGTGCAGTGCGCGCCAGCAGACTTCTGATCTTTTGCAACTCCCCTAAATATCCGTGCACTTCTCCCTTTTCACAGTCCAAACTCGCCCCTGTATGAGTTTCAGCTGGATCTGGAGTTTAGTGTCATAGGACAAGGGGTTCAATGCTGTTGAGAGTCTCCATCTCCCTCCCAGCAGAGAGAGCCAGCCAGGTTCTCTGGCACCCACTCTCTCCACATGTGTGTCTCTGTACCTCAGCTTTTTGCAGCTCCTCTGGGTCTCTGTGAGCCCCTCTCTTTCCTTCTAGTTGTAGAATTTCCACTCAGCTAGCTTTCCTGTGGTTCTGGATAATGTCTGTTCTGTCTTTTAGTTGTAGTTTTGAAATTGTTGTGCAAGGCATCAGTGTAGGTGTTTACCTATGCTGCCATCTTGGATTCTCTCCCTTGCCATTAATTTTTTATCCTGCTACATTGCCGAATTCATTTAGTAAATCTATTAGTTTTTTGATGGAGTGTTTTGTTTTTTTTATGCACAATTATCATGTCATCTGTAATAATGACAGCTTTACTTCTTTTTCAATTTGGATGTCTTTTATTTCTTCTTCTTGTCTAATTACAATGGCTAATATTTCCAGTACTATGTCAAACAGTATGGTGAGAGTGGGCATCCCTGTCTTGATCTTGTTTTTAAGGAAAATGCTTTTAGTTTTTGCCCATTGAGTATGGTTAGCTGTGGGTTTATCATATATAGCTTTTATTATTTTGAAGTATGATCCTTCTATTCCCTCCTTGTTGAGAGTTTTTATCAAGAAACGGTGTTGGATTTTTGTCAAATGCTTTTTCTGCATCAATTGATATGACTATGTGATTTTTACCTCTCAATTTGTTTATGTGATGTATCACCTTTATTGGTTTGCAGATATTATACCATTCTTGCATTCCTGGGGTAAATCCTACTTGGTCATGGTGTATGATCTTTCTGGTGTACTGCTGGATCCGATTTGCTAGAATTTTGTTGAGGATTTTGGCATCTATGTTCATGAGGGATATTGGCCTGTAATTCTCTTTCATTATGTTGTCTTTATCTGGTTTTATTATTAGAGTGATGCTGGCTTCATAGAAGGAGCTTGGAAGTGTTCCTTCTTTAATTTTTTTTGGAATGATCTGAGGAGGATAGGTTTTAATTCTTCCTTGAATGTTTGGTAAAACTCCCCTGTGAAGCCATCTGGCTGTGGGCTTTTGTTTGCTGGAAACTTTTTGATGACTATTTCAATTTCTTCCATAGTTAATGGCCTGTTGAGATGTTTAGATTCTTCCCGATTGAGTTTTGGAAGGTTATATTTTTCTAGAAATATGTCTATTTCTTCCAGATTGTCCAGTTTGTTGGAATAGTTGTTCATAGTATTTTTTAACAATCTTTTGTATTTCGGTGGGGTTTGTTGTTATTTATCCTCTTTCATGTCTGATTTTGTTTATTTAGATCCTCTCTCTTTGCTTCTTTATGAGCCTAACTAGAGGCTCATCAATCTTGTTTATCCTTTGAAAGAACCAGTTCTTGGTTTTGTTGAGTATTGTTCCTTTGGTCTCTATGTCATTTATCTCCACTCTGATCTTTATTATTTCCTTTCCTATGCTTATGTTGGGCTTTTCTTGGTGCTCTCTTTCTAACTCTTTGAGTTGTAGGGTTAGGCAATTTATTACCATTGTTTCTTTTTTTTTTTTTTTTTTGCAGTAGGGCTGTAGAGTTATGAACTTCCCTCTTAAGATTGCTTTCACCGTGTCCCATATATTTTGGATTGTTGTGTTTTCATTGTCATTTGTTGGCATGATGTTTTTTACCCTATCTCTTTTGATAGGGGTATTTAATCCATTTACATTTAAAGTTATTATTGCTAGGTATTTATTTGTTGCCATTTTTATCCTGTATTCCTTCTTCACTTCCTCTTTCTTTCTTTCTTTCTTTCTTTCTTTCTTTCTCTCTCTTCCTTTCATCCTTCCTTCCTTCCTCCCTCCTTCCTTCCCTCTCTCCCTCCTTCCCTCCCTCCCCATGGTCTCTTTTCTCCAAGTGTCTGGTTATGTAGTTCTCTCCCTCCTTATCCCAGGCAAAATCTGACCTTTCTATGTGGAGTGTAGAGCTCCTCTGAATCCAAGGGTTTGTGCTAATTAGGGACTGGTGTTCTCAGGTTCACAGCTGTATAGTGGGTGCCAAAGTTGTAGATTTTCAGACTTCTGATAACATTCACTTTCCCCTTTGAGATGGCATGGTCTCCTTGTTTGAGCTGGTGGCTCCAGGAGAAAAACCAGCAGCAGTGGGGCCTGCTGTTCAGGAGAGCCTTGTCCAGCAGTCCCCCACCTTCTCCTGAGTATAGCTGTCCCTTAACTCACCAACAAACACTCCCAGTAGGACCCTCAGCTGTTGTTTCTGTCTGCTCAGGGGCAAGATTCAGGACACATCTGTCTATTATGATGCCATTTTTTTCTCCTGGTTGCCTCATTTTGACTGTTTTCTTTCTTTCTTTTTTTTAAACCTAAACAGCAATTTCAGATGGTTCTACTTAATTAGTAATAAATATGAGGTTGGAAAAACCTATTCGTTTATTAAAATATTACAAAGAAAGAAATATTATAAGGAGTCTCAAAGGAATCTGTCTGGCTCTCATGATATTATCAGACAATAAAAAGAGAAGTTATTAGAACCACCTAGAGAAAGAAGAGAGAAGGGAGTTGAAGAGTAGAAGAACAAAATGCAAAATTTTTAAAAGTTAAAATTTATTCATTAGGGGAGAAGTAGCATTAGAAAAGATTATTGAAAACTGGATTAGGAAATACAGTAAAATGAGTACATAGATAACAACTGATATTTATGTATGCATTTTTATGTGTTTAGGAAAAGAACGTAGTAAACTAATAGATATTCTATTGGTAAAAGAAGGAAGATTTTTCGCCTATTTTCAATGAAAATATAGAAAAGCTTTGAGAGGATTAATAATTTTCATATCTGTATTTAAATAGACATCTCTAATTTGGTTCAGGTGGGTTCTTAAACATACAGATCAAATAAAAAACTGAGGACATGATAGTATCACATAAAAGTTAATCCATATCTAAGTGAAGTGATTACCTGTCTATGTAATAATTATTGTTTCAAAGGTGTTAGTGATTATTATGCTCCCCCTCATCAAATTCAGATACCCCAGAGGGGCAAAACACAGTTATTGTAACTGTTCTGTGAGTAAAAAATTTATTTTACCACCACTTTTCTTACTATCCTTTGGCATATTGATGATGCATTTGTAAATATTTTGTACATGTAAATTAAAATTAGAGAAATATAATGCATGCATAATCTAGTTTGCCAAAATTACATTGTTTTAAAAATATATATTTTTATTAATTTCAGAGAAGAAGGGAGAGGGAGAAAGAGATAGAAACATCAAACACGACAGAGCTGCCTCCTGCATGCCCCACACTGGGTATTGAGCCTATAATGTGGGCATGTGCCCTGACCAGGAACTGAACTGTGACCTCCCGGTTCATAGGTTAACATTCAACCACTGAGCCATGCCAGCCAGGCCAAAATTACATTCTTAATTAGCAAAGTGAAATAATTATGAATAAAAGTAAGAATAAAGTATTTGAGAGAAAATATGCTCTACATACATATTTGTGTCCAGAACCAACACTATATGTCTTTCATTTCATGGTATCTGAGATGCTTTGACACAATCACTTTATTGATCTTATTAAATGGTATTAACAAAGGTTTTCACACATCTTAAGAGACTTTTACTTTAAAATTGGCTACTCTTTTCAGACTAATCTTTTTCATTTTACAAATTGAAGTTGACTCTTTTGGGATCTTTTCATTGGCTCATGGAAGTCTTTAGAAAGGAAGCTCAAGTAGGACAACTTGGGAACTGATGCTGTAAATCTATTCTAAGTATTATTTTAGGTTGGCAAAGAAAAACAATGGACACGATGTATTCAGAATTATTCTTTTTTTATTCTACTACCAGTTTTATCCAAGATCAGAACATTCTGAGGTTTCCAGATTGGAAAAGATTCAATTTCTGGGGTAGAATGAAATCAATCTTTTTCAAATAACTAAGTTGCAGAATTGTAAATTCCCAAACAATCTCCAAATAGTCAGTTTCAATTTTTAAATGTTCTTACAAATAGGAAAGTTAAAATATTTTTATCCACTCCCAAACCCCAGAACAAGGAATTAATTTAACTTTCATTATGAAGAAAAGATAAGAAAACATTTATAAAAACTAAAAAAATTCTGAAATAAAAAAATTCACAATTATTTGTTGGCTTAAGATTAGAATGGTAAAATTACTTTGCTAGTATAATTCATAGAAGAGCTGTTTTTAATGATCATATTCAATATTAATTTTCTAAAAATAGACAATTCATCATAAAGACTTTTTATTACAAAATATAATATACATACCCCAAAGCATTAAAGAATTTCACAACTTTAACAAACTTTATAGAGCAAATGCTTGTGTAGGCACTAATTAGGAGTTTTACATATTATTTTGTTTTTGGTATCATGAATGCATAAACTCATGGATTTAAACATATTTGATATGTTACTTGTTTTTAAAAAACACATTTTAAAACTTCTATTGTAAAAATAACTTCAGATACAAAATTCCTCAAAATGAATCTAATAACTTAATGAATTAATTATAAGGTCAATATTCTTGTAAACATCATCCAGCTCAAGAAGTAGAACATTACCAGTCACCCCAGATACTCTTCAAGTGCTCTATTCCAACTAAACAATTTTAAGTCCCAAAAATTAATAATTTCATTGTGCAGAAATCACTTCCCTGATTTTTAAGAAGTTTTATCACCAAGTGTGCAAATCTAAAACAGTAACCTAGTCTTGCCTACTGAAAAACAATTTCTATGTGTTTTAAGTCTCAAAATCATTTGCTACACTTCTATTTCTTCTCTTTCTTTTCCTAATAACTCTGTTGAAGACTCTTCAGTATTTTTTGTTTGTTTGTTTGTTTTTCTTAATATATTTTATTGAATTTTTTACAGAGAGGAAGGGTGAGGGACAGAGAGTTAGAAACATCGATGAGAGAGAGACATCGATCAGCTGCCTCCTGCACACCCCTCAAGGGGGTTGTGCCTGCAACCAAGATACATGCCTTAACTGAAATCGAACCTGGGACCCTTCAGTCCCCAGACCGATGCTCTATCTGCTGAACCAAACTGGTTTTGGCAGACTCTTTAGTATTTGAATTATAGAGCTTCCCACAATCTATATTTTACTGATTACACATATGGTGCAATTCCAAATACTTCACTGTTATCTGTATTTCCTTCAACTTGGCAGCTGGATCCAGACATTTAATTGCCTTGGATTTGCTCTGTTTGGTCAACTACTGTATAGGTGAAATTGTGTTGTTTGATCAAGAAGCATATAGTTTGGTTGTCTCTCTTTTTTGTGAGTCAATGATATGTAATACCCAGATTGATTACCTAATTAGGGATTGCAAAATGATGAATTCTATCATTTTCTTTTAATATGTTAATTGGAACGTTATAACGTTTTGTTTTCTTTCATCTTTAATTTGGTTCAATTTTTATGGGACTGGACATATGCCTCATTGTTTTCTTTTATTTACAATATATATTTTTAAATATATTTTATTGATTTTTTTACAGAGAAAAAGGAAGAGGGATAGAGAGCCAGAAACATCGATGAGAGAGAGACATCGATCAGCTGCCTCCTGCACTTCCCTCATCGGGGATGTACCCGCAACCAAGATGCAGGCCCTTGACCAGAATCCAACCTGGAATACTTCAGTCCGCAGGCCAATGCTCTATCCACTGAGCCAAACCAGTTTCAGCTATTTACAATATTTATACATAATATGAATTGGACCCTGTGATCATCCTAAGATGACCAATTAGTGTTTCATTTTTTATTTTAATATTATAAATTTATAGATTTAAAATAATTTGATAGTGCAAGATTAATTAACAGAAACCTCATTTAAATTGGAGTTGGGAGGGCTTTATGGAGCTCTCATGCTCTACTACTCATAATCAATTACTCCAAACATGAGGAGACATATTTTCCACCTCCAACAGTAAGATGTTTACTACTCTTCTACTTAAGCAGGAATGGTTGTCAGGCAACCATTCAGCCAATGAGACACCATTTCAACTCATCCAATGAAAAGCCAATACACTTCCAATGTGTTTTTTTTGTTTGTTTGTTTATAATAGCCCATCCATCTGGGCTTCTGCTTTTCTCCATAAAAAAACACACACATTTATCTCCTTTGTTCTAAGGACTTGTGTGTAGTTTGCCATTTGACCACATATTTAAAAATAGCAATTCTTTGTTGTTCCCAAATAAAACCATTTTGTTGGAGAAATACTTGGATGTATAGGTATTTGTGTAAGGTCAGCTACAAGTTTCAGTCTGTAACTAGAATAAGTCCTCACTTAATATCTGTCAGTAGGTTCTTCAACTTTAAATGAAATGACATATAATGAAACCAATTTTACCGTAGGCTAATTGATATAAATAAAAGTTATATTCCAACACCATCCCATTAACATTATAATGAATTAATGTTGAATGAAATATTATTGAAGGATCTGCTCTATAATCCATTTTAAAGATTACATTGTTCCATCTTTGGTAGTGGAGGCCTATTTAGGTTGGCTGCTGAGTTTCTAATAGTCTTTGATAGCTTTTTTTTTGTAATCTGGTATATGAGGATGTCCAGACTTACCTTGTACATTTCTTGCCACAAACCTGGAATCAACTAAATACCCCAAAGACCCTAGGCACTAGGGTGCTAGGGACACCAACTACTATTGTGTTTGTCATTGTGTTTAGATGTCTATAGGGACAGAGTTAAGAAATACATGGTGTGTGTGTGTGTGTGTGTGTGTGTGTGTGTGTGTGTGTGTTGTTTATATAATTCCAGTGAAATTTCTTATTCTTTCCATTTAAATTCAGGATTACAGGATTTCTTACTTTTTCTCTACTGTATCAAATCTATATCTCCTTTCTTCCACATTGAGAATTCTAATTTTCAAGGACACATTGATTACAAGGAAAAAATAATTTATAATTACTAATTTACTTTATCCCACAAATAACACAAAAAACATTTTCAAAATAACAGTATTATCATCATTGGGAAATTTGAAGTTCTTTATTAATGTGTTTTTCAATCTCCTCATCTTATAAAAAAGTTGTACTATATCTATGTTAAATATATGCCTTTATATATTATACTCTCTCTTTTTTAGCCTAATTTAATTTTATTTCTACAAGTAACTCTGTTTAATGTCATACTATTCATATGACAATTTCTTTCTAGTCATTTTGGTTGTCTGAAGCTTATTCTCTAGTGATTCTCCAGAAAGTTTTGAGAAAACTATATTCCCTGAGTACTGCATGTTGGTTATAGTCTGAGTTCTTTGTACGTAAAAGTTAATTTTTCTGACTATAAAATCCTTGATTCACATTTTTTACCTTAAATGTCTTAAATATGCTATTCCATATTCTTGTGACATAAAACATGGTTGTCAAGAGGTCTTATAGTAATTTAATTTCTTTTCCTCTGTAAGTCACTTGCTCTTCTTGCCTAGAAGCCAAAAGGATTATTTTCTTTATCTTTCATTGGATTATGTTTTGGAGTTTATGGGTATAACCTGTCGTGTAGTGTGGTAACCAGTCTTCAAAATGGCCTCAACATTTTCTCTGTTCCTTATACTGTATACTAGAGGCCCAGTACATGACATTTGTGCATGGGGTGTGGGGTGTCCCTCAACCCAGCCTGCACCCTCTCCAATCTGAGACATCCCTCTCACAATCCAGGACTGCTGGCTCCCAAATGCTTGCCTGCTTGCCTGCCTGATTGCCCCCAACCCTTCTGCCTGACACCCTGATCACCCACTAACCACTCCCTTGCCAGCCAGATTGACAACTAACTGCTCCCCTGCCAGCTTGGTTGCCCCTAACTGCCCTCCCCTGCTGGGCTGGTCCCCCGCATCTGCCCTCCCCTCAGGCCTGGTCCCCCGCAACTGCCCTCCCTTGCAAGCCTGGCCGCTCCCAACTGCCCTCCTCTGCTGGCTATCATGTGGTGGCCATCTTGTGTGTTGAAGTGATGGTCAATTTACATATTACCTCTTTATTAGGTAGGATTCATTCTGTTCCTTACATCAAAAGGTAGAGAATATTTTTCCTTCTAAATTTGAGATGCTGTGTGACTGATTTGACCAGTCGAATGTGGATAAAGTGACATTCTCAGCCACCTACTGAGAAAACCAAGCTACAGAAGAAGCCATGTGAAGGAGAACAGAAATGCTCAGAATAACAGCTCCTACTGAACCCTCAGATAATAATCATGCGAGAGAGCTATCTTGAATATTCTACTTCAGTTGAGTCTCCAGACTCATAGCTCCAGTTATAAGAGATAATAAAATGATCATTGTTTTAAGATACAAAGTATAGGAATGATTTTTAATACAGCATTAGGTAAATAAACATTTAGTTTGCTGTAAATGTTGTCTATGGTTTTTAATTTTATTATCTAGTTGCTTTATCTGTTTGTATTTGGGGTTTTGAGAGATTCTAAAACCATGTCCTGTTATACCCTCTGCCAAAATCTTCCCAGAATCTGTTCTGACATAAGATTATAAGGTTCTTCTAGAATAGACCTCAGTCAAGGCCTATGAAACCACTAGGAAGTGTAATTCAGAACCAGAACAGAACATAGGGAATTTATAACTTCCCCATGTGAGCTTGGTTTTCTAATCAGTTTTAGAAGGAAATAAACTCCTTTTTCCTCAGTTTCTGCCCCCTAATTCCTTGCAGTTCAAATTGAATAAATTAAGAATCCTGATAGCCCTGGCCAGTGTACTTGATGGTTGGAGGATCAGCCTCCATACCAAATGGTCACAGGTTCAATTCTCCATCAAGAGCTCATGCCTGAATTTCAGGTTTGATCTCCAGCCTAATAGGGGGCAGATGTAGAAGGAAACTGATTGACATGCCTCTCTCGAGTCAGTGTTTCTCTCTCTCCCTTCCTCCCTTCCACTCTTTCTAAACATCAATGAAAAAATACCTTCTGGTAAGGATTAACAACAACAAAAGAATTCATATGTTTGTATTAGTTTTCTGGGTAAAATTGGGTGCCCAATTATCTAGAACCAGATTGGTAAGAATATCAGATAAAATTTCCAACAATCATAAAACTTAAAAAAAAATCAGTTGAGTCATGTGGGTACTACATAATTTGACCTATAATTTTTAAAGCCAATTATTTCAGTCCTTTATACAATTATTTATGGAGCTATTATGACCCAGGAATTAGGTATTAGGGCACTGGGGTATGCACCAGTAAGCAAAACAAATATCCCCAATCTTGAGGAGCTTAAATTTTAGTGACTTACAGTCTTTAAATATTTGTTCACTGATTGTCTTATTATATCTTGAACAGGCTGCTTTGAAGTGCCAACTCCACTTTCAGATCCCTACAACAAATACACTCCCTGAAGAGTCTTGATAGGTAGTATTTTATCCTTTTCATTACATTTTCACTGATGATAGAGAGTACATTGGAAATTGGTTTCTTTATCAGGTGTGGGGAATATCCAGCCCAAAGATCCTATTAGGCCCACAAAATCATTTGGTCTGGCCCTGCCAAGGCATTAGGAGCGAGTTAATTAAATGTTTGACTAAATATAGCAGGCTAATTTTTAAGTTAATAATTTTGTATGGCCCATGAATAATGTTATAAATACCCAAATGGCCCTTAGCAAAAAAAAAGTTCCCCACCACTGCTTTAGAAACTATCCAGTTAGTTTTCTCAAGCCAACACTGATTTCAAAGAATCACCAGAGTTAAAATCAAAATATGGCAAGCAGTTAGGGGAAATAATGAGTTATTTAGATTAAAATTACTTTTGGTTAACAACAAAAGTTACTTAGGGTGGTGCTTTAACATTTCCAGTCAGTGCAGAATTCTGTAACTGGATACTTCATTAATTAGTAAAAAATTGGGATTTGTATGTATACATGGGGGAAAGGAAATGAGAAAAAGCAGAGGAGTAGTAGAAGTGGTTAAAAGGAAAAGAAGGAAATGAATGAAAGCCCATATTTTCAACACCAACAATTTAGGCAAATCTAGTATTTTAGTAGGTTCTCCTTGTACAACCTGGTAATGTACATTAACAGGAAACTTTCTACCCACTCCTTGACTCTCCTTTTCCCATCCTCTGCTGGGATCTATCAGTGGGTGGAAGATATTGTCATTGTTTATAATGTTCATAAGACTGCATGGATGTGAATGACATATATTTAGAAATCAAAATAAAGCTTTAGGAAGATCTTCAATTTAATGGAAACTAGTATAGTCATTTGGGAACCACAAAAGCTTTTTAGGGAAAATCTGCCTCTGCAGGCTGGAGGAAGTGTGGGTGTGCTGGAGTCCCAGTGACACCTTGTGATGTCAGTCACCTCCAGCCCAAGGTTGATTGGCTATGAAGAGCTGAAGCAGAGTTTAAATTCCTGCACCATCAGAGAAGTGTTCAGAACATCAACAGAAGAGTGGTTTTGTTGGGCATCAATTTCCTTTGTGAGAACTTCAGGCTGATCATCGAGATTTTTTTGGGACAAATCTGTGAACGAAAGACGGTAAGACATTTCCATGGTTTAATTTTTAAAAAAATGACTTCTGCTGTGTTGTTTGAAAAATTTTAAATATGTGTACATGTTGAGAGGCATGCTATGTGGAGAAAGATGGGGGAAACTGTACCTTGGGTAAAAATGAATCATTTTTTTATGCTTGTTGTTTAAGCCATAGTAAATGATGATATTAAAATGATATAAGTCAATAGAGCTAGGTGTTTTTCTCAGTGTACTTTAATCAGATCTCTGCATAGTACTTTTGTAAAGGAAGATTTACAGAACAGGAGAGCAGGTGGAAAGTAATTCAGAAGTTTAGCTTTAATTAACAAAATAAATCAAACTTTTACATTTAGGTTTCATGGATATAGTGAGGTTCATTACCTATAAGACATTATAAAAGAATCTATAGTACACTGGCAGGATTTTCAAAATATGGTGTTTGAAGTGAAAAACCATTTAATGCTATTTATCTATAGAGCATCCAATAAAGTTCATTATGAACTGAATAACTGAAAGAAGATACTAAAACCACTGAAACAAACCAAGAGTGTTATAATTATAATGCTTTTTTATTTTTTAGCTGGGTATTTATAGTAACACGATGCCTTGGATACTGCCAAAATTCAGTAAATGTTGAATACTATTGTCTTTTTAAAACATTTTCCAACCAAAGGATTATGCATGTATACAAGCATAACAAATGGACACAGACAGTAGGAGGTTGACAGCATGTGCTGGGGGGTGGGAGTGGCCAGGGAGAGGTCAATGAGGGGAAAAGGAGACTCATGTAATACTATAAACAATAAATAATTTCAATGAAAAATAATAATAAATGACAGCTTTTAACTGGTGAAAAAAAAATTCTCTAATATAGAATACTCCTGTCTATACATATTTTTCAGAAAGGAAGGGAAAAGGAGAGCGAGAGAGAAATAGAAACATCAACAATAAGAGAATCATTGCCACTACCTCCTGCATACCCCCTACTGGGGATCAAACTCCCAACTTGGGCATTGTTCTTGATCAGAATTGAACCTGGGACCATTCAGTCCACAGACTAAGGCTCTATTCACTGCACTAAACCAGCTAGTGCTCCATATGTATTTTTATTTGCTGCATTTAATCCACTTGATCTGTGTTGAAAGTGTCTGTCTTCCATGATGGAGAACAGGGGCTATGGTGAGGCAATGCATTCTGGGTGACATATAGAAGATTCCATGTGTCATAGCAACACTTCTAGAAACCTGTCTTTTTCAAGAGCAATAACCTCTGGTAAACTATACATTCTGTTAATTGATGGCCAAGTAGACTATTTTACTTTGATGTGGTTGGTTATAACATGTGAACAGTTTTCTAAAGGGCATTAGTCAGTCTACTTACCTAACCCGAAATGGTGATGTGGACCGATGTGCCTCAGATGCTTAGAGGTCTTCCAAATCTCTATCTAATTTTGGGAACCTAAAAGTTATTAAATTGTGGTTGAAGGCATATGACATGGGATTAATTGTAATTGGTCTTAAGACAATTATAATTGGAGAGATGGGACATTTTTATTGATTTATTGGTTTGTTTTTCTGATAGAATTCCTGATAGAATTAATGTCCTGGTCAAACTGTACTTTATTTTCAAAGAGTAATAATCAAACAAATTCTAGCTGATGTTCTGGTTAGTTGGGTTTTGGGTAATTTTTCTCTTATAAGACCAGCTCATTATTGTTATTATACTCTATTGCACTCTCAGCACCTAGAATAGTGTCTGGCACATAAGAGGTACCCACAAATATTTGTTGACTACCAATGAAGGGATAAAGTGTTCATTAGTATTACTAAGAACAATCATGCTAAGCCAAAACCAAGCAAATTAAGCTTGATAAATTGAGTCAATGATTTTTCAAGCTCTTCTTTCCTTCTTTTGGCCTATCCCTGCATTGTAAAATATGTAAATTCAGTGAATTAAGACATATATTCTAAAAGCAAACATTAACTTTGAGGAAATTCCAGAACAAGTTTCCTCACTTGAGAACACAAAGAAGTTTAGGCTATACTTCAGGGTAGCCAAAGAGAGAAGGAACTACAATAGCTCTCTCCAGATCCTAATTATTTTCTATCTTTTCAGCTTTGGGATAACAATTAATGAACATTAAAAGTCTCTAATACACTGCCTTCCAATCAGCTGGAACTCAAATTGAGGTTGTTGATTTCCTTTTGTTCCATGCTCTTATGATAGAATAATAAAGTGTACAATGTAGGAGTGGCATTTACCAATCACTGAAAAAGAACATGAGGTTCTAGATTAATATCTTTCAGGCTTGTAGCTATTTTGCTAACTTATTACTCAGAATAGGACCATTGCATATGTGATTGTAGTCTATGTAGGGTAGCAGCAAAATGCTTATAAAAGTCTGGAACTCTCATTTGAAAATACACTTCACAAAAGTAATATTTAAAAAAATAAACAATAGTAATTAAAGAAGATATTTATTTTTTTTAAAATATATTTTTATTTATTTCAGAGAGGAAGAGAGAGGGGGAGAGAGAGAGAGACAGTAATGATGAGAGAGAATCATTGATCGGCTGTCTCCTACATGCTTCCTACTGGGGATCAAGCCCACAACCCAGGCAAGTGCTCTGACTAGAATTGAACTATGACCTCCCGGTTCATAGTTTAATGCTCAACCATTGAGTCAAACCAGCTGAGCAAGATTTGACTTTCTTTAATGCTTGATGGTAGATGATATTCTTTGGGAGGCAATGTCAGGTCTCTCAGGACCCCAGGGTATATTTTATTCTACTTTATCAGACCTCCATTTGGGAAATTATTACTTTAGATCAGGATGTTAACAGTATTTCTAGAAGCATAAGCATATTAGTGCATATTGTGTTTCCTGATAGTTCATTCCTGAGAAACTTGACCACTGGAAGCATATATTTCCTTTGTTAAAAAAAAAAAAGCACACCCGTATCATTCATTGGTGTAAAGCATCTCTCATTTTTTTGTTTTGTTTTGTTTTGTTATTTGGATAAGAGAGAAAAGAAAACACAAGTAGAGAACTTAGTATTCTTTGGCCTTTTATCAAGGCTGGAATATTTTCTAGTTTTCAGAGCATCAAGAGATCACCACCCTATTCAAATTTCACTTTGAAAATTAAAATGGCGAGCAGCTTGCTTTTCATTTGACCTGTGAAACCAAAACCATTGGCATGCAGTTATTTTGAGAGTATCATATTTGGGGGAAACTTTCCTTTCCTTAAGAAATAAACCTAAGAACATAAAAAAAATGTTTTGAGCATGAAAACCAAAGGGAAGTTTAGAGGAAGTAAATCCTACTCTCGTAGGGACTTCTGCTGGGCCTAAGAATTTAACTGACTTAAGATAGAGTATCAGGAAAAAGCATACAAGTTTTATTAAAATTATTACATGTACATCGGAGCCTTCAAAAGAAAATGAAAACCTGAAGTGACCAGCACAGAAAGCTATTATACTTTTTAGACAAAGAAACAATACATTTGTGAAGAATTGACAAGAAAGGGTTAAGGGCTATGGCCAGTAAATTGTGCAGAAGTGACTGGGAAGCTAAGAGTTAGTTTAACAAGGCTTGTTTGTGCCTTGAGTCATCTCTGGAGATAAGATGCCTTCTTTTCTTATGGTTAAGAGAAGACGGGCTCACATGGGAGTTTGAGCTCCTATTTTCAGGAAGAAAAAGGTGGATCAGTGTGCCTTTCTTGCATCTGCTGTTTCTCAAGTGCCTTTAGCTCAAAATAAGTTTCATGTCAAAGACGCATATTTGGGGATGAGATACTCTACTTTCCTTCAAAAGTAAGATCTTGCTGAATTAGGCTTGGTTTAGGTGCATTTATATTAGGCAAAGGATTTAAAATTTTTAATAATGATATCAAAATACAAGGACTAATATGACTCATATGGAATCAGGACAAAGAAAATAGCACACATTAAGGATGGCAATGTTGAAGAGGGATAATGCTCATGACAGAAAATGAGAGGCCCTGCTGGACAACTTGAGCCACATAAAAACAGAAATGAGGGATATGCTCAACCTCCTATTTTAGGATTTCTATTGTTTTCTTGAATAAATTAAAAAAGAAGATGAAATACTTCTCAAGCCCAATGCTTCAGACATTATTTAGCATATCCAGACATTTTTGAACAACATACACTTATTTCTCAGATCAAGGGTTAAAATCACCTTAGAGTACCTTAGAAATAAACTTCATGCCTATTCCCATCCCCAGTGAACTGATTACTTACTCAGCAGTGGGATTTGTGCATTGGTATATCTTCCAATCTCCCCAGAGAAATTAATGAAGAGCTAAAGTTGAGAATCTCTGTCTTTGATCTTTTGTCACTAGTATGGCATATATTTCACATTTGAAAAAACAAATAGACAATAGTGAAGTCTGCAATAAACTTGCAGGATTTTTTGCAAAATGTATGGAAGTCTATCTGACCAGTTTGTTAGGGCAAATGAATTTCTTTTTAAATAATTTCAATAACTCTTTAGCATCTAGTACTTTTATTTTTAGATGTAGAACAAATTGCTTTCCAAGTTACCAGTTCTTGAGGTGTGAAATGAAGCCTCTAAGAAAATACAGTTTGATTTGGCCTGTTCCTTGGAGCATGATTCACAAGTGCATCCAAAACCTCTACTTTTCCTGAGAGCCTTCAGTACTGTGAATGATACTTAAAAAAATAGAGCATGCTCATATAGAAAGTGTGACTACATGTAGCACAAGAGATATTACGAGCTTTTTAGAGCTGTGATAGGAAGCCTGCCATAGTGCACTTCTTACAGATCAAGAAAAAAAGACGAAACTGATATATTTTGTGTAGATATTATTATGAGGGTATATGTGACTGAAAAGCCACTGTGTGTGTGTGTGTGTGTGTGTGTGTGTGTGTGTAGACAAATGCCCAGCAGCTATCAATGGTATCCATAAATATAGTTTTTTGGGGGAATGTATTTGTCAGGTTGCTCTGCTATACCAGGTTGCATAATTATTATGAAAGTGAATGGTCAGAAAATTCTTTATTCCTTTATCTTTAAATTTCCCTTCATTTATCATATTTTAGGTGTTAGTGAAGAAGTATTATAGACCTCCTCATTGAAAAGTTTTCAATTTATCTCTTAGCAGTAAGGTTTATTTTAAATAGCTTTATTGACATATAATTCACATATGTACTTTACCTATTTGAAGTATACAGTTGAATAGTTTTTAATATCTTCCTAGGGCCGTAAAACCGTCACTAAAATCAACGTTAGAACATTTTCATCACTTCCAAATTCATCTCTTAGCTGTTATACCCAAATCCTGACCAACCACTTACCTACTTTTTGTCTCCATAAATTTATCTTTTTGGGATATTTCCTTTGAATAGAATTATACAATAGGTGGTCTTTTGTGTCTGCCTCTTTTTTACTCAGTCTAATGTTTTCAAGGTTCATCTACTTTGTAGCGTGGATCAATAATTCATTCCCTTTTATGATTGAACAATATTCCATTGTATGGATCAAGTACATTTTACTTATTCATTTATCAGTTGATGGACATTTGGATGAGTTGTGTGTGTGTGTGCATGTGATTAGTGGTGTTTTAAATAGGAAGAAACTGTTAAAAAGTTGAAGCTCCTATATTTTTGTCTTTCATCACAGGTTGAGGTGTCACACCCAGCTATGAAGACCAGCATTCTGCTTATGTTCCTTTGGGGGTTGTCCTGTGCTCTTCCAGTAAGTACCAGGATAGGGATATCTGGGGACACACACACACACACACACACACACACACACACACACACACACACACCTTTTATACCTAAAACTTCACAATTTTCACTGGCTATGAGCCAAGCTGACTGTGTATGTTACAGTCAGATGAAAACAGTAGTTTCTTAGGAAGCTACTTTCTTTAAAATACCATCTGAGTTGTTTTTTATGAGCTGCCATTCATATAGCCACAAGTCTCAATTTTCTTCCTCATAAGCAGTGTCTCTCAATGTGCATCCCTAGACCAGCAGCATCAGCATCAACTAGAACTTTATTAGGAAGGCACATTCTTGGCTCCTACCTCAATCTGCTGAGCTTGAGTCCAGGGATGGGGCACAGCAATGTGTTTTAGCAGGTCTCCAGGTGATTCGGTGCTTGCTAAAATTTGACTCCCACTGTTCCTAATTAAGTAAAGTGTTAATAGCTGCTGCCTTGGAAATTTCTCTGTGGGCTGACTGTGTGAACTGAATTTTCTAGGTAGCCAAATATCAACATATTGAAGCTGAGAGCTCTGAAGAATGGAAGGTGAGTAGAAATATGATTTTTTGACATGTTTTTATTTTATTATATTATTATTATAACCAAATCATCTCCACTGTAAATGTTGAAACTGTTAATGATTTAATGAACACATTAATAACTTACAGCATAGTTAATAAGAGCTATAATTTCTAGTTCACATAAGGAAATTTAGTTCATATAATGCTCTAATTCCAACTTACTAGTATAATTTGGCAAGGAAGTATTTTTTTCCTTTGGCTTTATTTTCATAGTGTATGTGTATCATAGTGCAAGGGGATAGTGACAATGAACCAATACTGCCCTTGTAGGATTAGGACTAGACATGTGTCTTACCAGATGTCTGGGTAGGTAGAGGGTGGAGTCCTAGAAAGAGAGAAAAGAAAGAATAAGAGGGTACTACTTTGGAAGGAAAACTAATTTTGGTTGAGTGTCAACTCTGAGCAACCTGATAGTTATTAACTCTCAGTAACTCAAGAACCATTTCCAGGCATGGTTCCATATGCTTTGCATGTATTAACTTCCTCGATCTTCACAGCACCCAATAAACTAGGTGTTGCATTTTATTCTCATTTTTAAAATGGGAGCCCTGAGATATAGAGAGTCAGCTCATCTGTCTGGGTGATACAGTTAATAAGTGTTTAGAGCTGGAATTTGAACCCAGGTCACTCTGGCTCCAGAATTCACATTCTTTTTTTTAAATACATATATATTTTATTAAATTTTTTAGAGAAAGGGAGAGGGATAGAGAGTTAGACACATCAATGAGAGAGAATTATTAATCAGCTGCCTCCTGCAAACCCCTACTGGGGATGTGCTCACAACCAAAGTACATGCCCTCGACGAGAATCAAACTTTGGACCCTTCAGTTTGAAAACCTATGCTCCATCCACTGAGCCAAACCTGTTAGGGCAGAATCTACATTCTTTACCAGCTGTTACATCCCTCTCAGGAAGGTGCCAGGTCTAGGAAGGCAGTAGGTACTCTAGATTGGATCTATGAGTAAGGGCTAAGACTTAGTGCTATATAGGAGTGTTTTGTTCATTATCTTGTTTCCTGCTGCATATGATGCAGCTTGGACACAATGCTATTAGTGGTAGGGAGACAATATCAGAGGCTTGAGATGGGGCCCTGGTCCTCCTTGAGGCTGGGAAGGACATTGCTGGAACCTTTCTGGTAATTTACCTTAGACATGTCTGTAGGCTAGTTAATTTAAAAGCAGCCACTGTAGATCCATTCACTCCTTCAATCAGACACTCCACGAGTACTACAAACATGCTGTGTTCTCAAGCCCAGCCTTGGTATCAGGAGAACTCCAGTATCTGGCTCCTTCCACCCCCTTAATTCCAAATAACTGGCGAAGAGTCTGTCATTGTGCCTGCCTGCAGTGTCACAGGGCAAAGACTTACTAGTGAGTATCGCTCCTTCTTCTGAAGAGCTACCAGTATCTCCAGCCTCGCACTGCTGAGAGGCTTGTTGAAAACCTGTTGATAGTTCCTCCCTGCTCTACTTTGTCTTCACACCCATCTCTCAGCAGCTTTGAGCCTCATGGGACTTTGGGATTTTGCCTTGCTCAATGGGAAGGAGGAAACTAGCTGGAGAAAGGGTGACTCAGGCATTTTTAGAGTTCTTAGAAGATTAAAGAAAGTGAAATAAATCAGAACTATGGACAATTCAATTTCAGATTTAGAATTTATTTTTTATTTTGTGACCTTATGTGACTAGAAAGTTTTAATGGCCTTCTTTGATCAGTTTTGTCTACTATCGAATTTTATAAAGTAGGTGTTCTCAATGGATCATTAATTTATATCATATTGAACAGTTCTCATTATGTTTCTATAGGCATTAAATGACTTCAAACTTACATAAATCGTGTGGAGTAAGCACAGTGGTTGCTAATATTCTTAATTTATAAATAAGAAAATGGTATCAAACATGAGAAGTGAATTGTCCAAATTCACATAGAGTGACCAACCACTGAAATTTGCCTGAGATTTAGGGGTTTCCTGGGACCCATGAATTTCAATGCTAACACCAAGATGTTGGTTTTCAGAGCTAAAACCCAAACCAAGGTACTAATTTAGACTTAAATCCGCGTCCTGAATTCCTGCAGTGATTTTCCTATCTTATGTTTCCTGTAGGTTGTCCAAACACCCCGTATCCAAGAAAGTAAAATTTTCTCTAAGCACCAGATATACAGAAATCTTCCAGGTCTTTTATATCATAAGATTTTTCTCAGGCCATCAGTCATCTCACACTCATTTTTTAGCTATTTCATCATAAAATGGCACTATTAGTCATGTAAATTCAAAATACATACCAAGAAACTTTTAAAAAATTACATAAAAGTATTCTAAATATTTGTGATGGCATGAATCATCTGTGAAAGTGTAACTTGTTTTCCTTCCTTTTTTACAGAGTCATTTGGCTCAGACACCAACACCACCGACGGTAACTATCTCATTTATTTGTTGTCATAAACATCTCATAAAGTAACTTTAACACTCTTCCCATCACCTCAGGCCATTTGGAAAGTTGTAAATCCAAACCACAAGCAATTTATGTGCATCATATTTTTTCCTTTCCTCAGGAATTGCTAAACAACTTTTTTTTTTCCTTTTAGGAGAGTAGTGAGTCATCAGAAGAAAGTAAAGTTAGCTCAGAGGAGCAGGTAATTAAACAGACCTTTCTTAACTTTTCAGACTGTTTAGGAATGGAAGGAAATGATGTTAGATTAAATTACCTGGCAACTGTTCTAAATATAATATTTTCTAACTATTGGTTATGCTGACTAAAAAGTCCCATAAAATAAGAAGGGAAAAATGAGTGGGAGAATTCAGATGTGCACATGCTGTTCATTCCATATTTGTCACTGGAGCCAGATTATAGACATTGTGGCCCAAAATATCCTTCTAGTTAAAAAGAACACACACACACACACACACACACACACACACACACTCCACGCACACAATGGTCAGATACTATGTTAGACAAGCAGTAGTTCACTTATTAATTAAAAACTCTGCTTTTACAATTAGAGCAGTTCAGATCAGGTAGAGAAAAGTGTTCTGGCTAACACAACATGAAGCGCCTGCTGGGCCTGGAGACCTCCTCCATGTCAGGACTCTCTTAAGGAGAGAATAGGAGAGCCCTGAGGAAAATGGAATGAAACAGGGGCTTCAGAAATGACTTTCTCTTTAAAATAGTTGCAGTCCTGGGGTTGAGAAAAGTTGATTTAGGTTATAACTCTTAAAAAAAAAAGTCTTTCTTCTCCTTTTCCTCCTCTTCCTTCATTTTCCTAAGTCATTACTTTCTTAGTTGTTCTATCATTTCTGACCAAACTGAACCCAAGGGAGGTCCAGCATTCCAGGAACCAGGTTTTTCTTTGCAGTTTTGACCCATGTTTCATTTTATACTTGATCGCAGTTGGAAGATGAATTATTAGGCCTTGTACCACTATTGACTAAAGGTTTCTCAGAGGAACATTCAATAAATTTGTAAGTATAGAACTGGAAAAGTGCTCTTTTCTGCAGATGCGGTGATTTATTACCCCAGCGATCTCTGTGCTCACAGGAGGGTAACAGTCTCTGTTTGAGGAGAGTGCCATAGGTGCCTGATGAAGTATGGAAAGCTGTTTGGTTCCAGTATATCATTGTAAACTAGCGATGGAAAGAAATCTCATCATTTTGTACTCCCAATTCGAAACTCAGACATAGATCAGTAGGAACATGTAGAAAAATTTTAAAAAAAGTTAGCAAGAATGTTCTCATATAGAATATGAGAAAGAGCAGGTTTTCCAGACCTCAATGATGATGACTCATTATCCTTCCTTATCTGTGTAGAGCATCCCATTGTTTTACTTATGGGGATAATCTGTGTGAGCTCTTAGAACTAAGCTGCCTGGGCAGTCACGCTATTGAAGTCTTCTAGCTGAACCTTTCACAGGCATAATAAGATATAAACATGGTTTGAATGAGATAGATATCTTATTGCAATATTTTACTTTCATTTTAGCCCTAATATATCTACCCACTCTTCCCAAATGATTAGAAAAAAAAACAACAACCTGGAGTCTTTTAAAAATTATTCAGTGTTTTAAAAAATTCTGTTATAAACCTAACATTGTGGTGAGTGAGCATTATAAACCAAGTCTTTACAAAAAAATTATCTGAGAGTTTTATTTAAGGAATCATACTTACAATATAATTTGAGGTTCATAAATGTGATTCAATAAAGTTTTTTTTGAGAATTTTTTGCAGCGTGAGTGAATTATGCTTATATAAAATGGAAAGACTTGAGTTTTACCTCTCTTCCTTTCCTTTTAAACCTTTGGTAGTGATGTTATGGAGCAGTAAAATTGACCATGGTTTAGATGAGGGACACAGGAAGATGAAAACAGAAAAAACCTAGATGGATACTAGGTAACACAAACTCTCTATATCACTTCCTAAAGTACTGACCGTGTCTGTTAACCTCAAACTCCAGGTAAATGAAGACCCCAGTGACAGTGCTGAATCAGAGGAAGGCCTGGGCCTTGCTGATCATCCATATGCTCATAGGCCAGCTGGTGGCTTTTCTAGGAATGGAGGAAAAGAAGGAGATGATAAAGATGATGATGAAGATGATAGTGGAGATGACACCTTTGGTGATGAGGACAATGGCCTAGGACCTGAAGAGACACAAAGAGGAAATTCTAGACTCAGTATTAATGAAGACTCAGATGCCACACAGTCCAGGGAAGATAGTGGCTCTCACGGGGAAGACAGTGGCCAAGATACCACCAGCGAGAGCAGGGACCTTAAGAAGGAGAGTGAGAGTGAGGAGCACTGGGTGGGAGGTGGCAGTGAGGGAGATAGCAGCCATGGGGACGGCTCTGAGTTTGATGATGAAGGAATGCAGAGCGATGATCCAGACACCATCAGGAGTGAGAGAAGCCACTCCAGAATGAACAGCCCCAGTCTGAAATCAAAAAAATCAAAAGGAAGTAGTGATGAGCTAGCCAACACTCAGGATTCAGCTGAGAGTCAATCAGTGGAGAATCCCGGTAGGAAAATTTTCAGAAAGTCACGCATTTCTGCAGAAGATGATACAGGAGATCTTGGCAATAGCGAAGAAGTCAAAAGTGACTCCACAGAAAACACCAACTCCAAAGAAGCTGGCCTCAGCCAATCCAGGGAAAATAGCAAGAGTGAATCTCAAGAAGATAGTGAGGAGAATCAGTCCCAGGAAGATAGTCAGAATGAACAAGACCCCAGTAGTGAGTCTAGTCAAGAGGATGATCTGCCATCTCAAGAAACCAGTAGTGAATCTCAGGAAGAGGAATTGAGTAAGTCCAGGGGTGACAACCCAGATAATACCTCCAGTCACTCAGAAGAGCAGGACAACAGTGACTCCAGTGAAGAGGACAGCTTGAGCACACTCTCCAGTTCAGAAAGCACATCCACAGAGGAGCAAGCTGATAGTGAATCCAATGAGAGCCTCCAATCCTCAGAGGAAAGCCCAGAGTCCCCTGAGGATGAGAACAGCTCTAGCCAGGAGGGCCTCCAGTCTCACAGTGCCTCCACAGAGAGCCAGAGCCAGGAGAGCCAGTCTGAGGAAGATGACAGCAGTGATTCTCAGGACAGCAGCAAATCACAAGAAGATAGCAACTCCACTGAGAGCAAGTCAAGCAGTGAGGAAGATGGCCAGGCAAAAACCACTGAGATAGAAAGCAGAAAATTAACAGTTGATGCTTATCACAACAAACCCATTGGGGATCAGGACGACAATGACTGCCAAGATGGCTATTAGCATCAGCTTTCCTAAGAAGTGGCTCTCAGGTTAAGGAGTTTTAGAGTTTGGAGAGTAGGGAAGGAATTATAACTATAACTTATTGATGCTTATATCAGACCGATAACTGAAGGCCACTGAAAGGAATTGCTGGACATTGTATTTGTTTCTAGGGTGTCACCAACCACAAAGGTTTTCATAAGTTGAAATGACACCAGAACACACTCAATGAAACTTGCTTTCCTGGAAGCAAGGAAAGATGTGCATTATAGCTTCACTGCTGAAATAGTTCCTAACTCATGAACCTAACAGTTATTGAAATTCTATTATGTACCAAGCACTGTGCTAGGTGCTAGGGATATTAAGAAGCTCAAGGCTTGTTTCTTGCTCCTGAGGAGCTTATAAGAGGATAAATAAAGCTAAAAAGCTAAAGAGGAATACATATGAGGGAAACAAAAATGATTGCAATACTAAGTGGTGAGTGCTATAACAGAGGTATGAACAAAATTTGTGAGAGCATAAAAGAGGGCAACCAACTTTGCCTTGAAGAATCAGGGAAGTGAGGGCTTTACAGCAGAGAAGAGTCTGGATCAGATCATTTCATAGGATTTCTTCATTGAAGATGAGAGAATTTCATTCATTCTTGAGAAAAGCAATAATAAATCCCATATGGTAGAATGTTTAGTTTGTGAAAGCACTTTCAAGTTATGAACAGTGTGAGATGTTTGGATTAACAAAACTTTTTTTTCAACTAATTTATCATTTTTGACACTTTTGTGGCACTCCTATGAACATCACCTCATTGACTAGTGATGACGTGGAGGACTGGATGGGGAGAGTGCGAGAAGAGGCCTCTTTAAGAAGATAACTTTTAGCTTTATTTTTTTTTTCTAAAATCAGTCTATGTGCAATGCTAGAAAAGTCTTCTGAGTGCTTTACATATGTTGCACATAACAAAATTGTATCTCTAGAACTCAATTGATTTTTGCAAAATTCCCTCTGAAATGTTACCTCAACATAAAATATTTGTTTTGTAATAAAGATGATAATAATCCAAAATATGTGCTTATTTTTTATAGTGATATTATTAGGCTGTCTTTATACTGAACAACTCTTCCTTTAAAACATCACAAAATAGTTTCTTCCATTAAAATAAAAAATTTTCCTAAATTATTTTTTTAAATTAAATTTTATTTATAATTCAGGTAGCATTTTGATAAAATTACTTTACATGTTGCTTATAATATATCTGTTATAGATGAGGAAAAAGAAAAGAAATTCTCAACTTTTTATGAGGCCACGCCAAAGGGTTTCAGTGTTTGAATGTAACAGTTCTTGCTGGTCTTTTAGATTTGACTTTTAAATAAACTCTGGGGATTATAGGGACACATTCCTTATATTTTTATTTCTTTGGAAGAACCTACCTCAGCACTTCCACTTTCTGAGTGTGGAAGTGCTTTCAACCACATTTCTACTTAGAGTACATGAACATTTCTCTACAAATTTATTAAAAGAATTGTTAATGTAAAAAAAGCAAAAAATATTGAAACTTGTAAAGAATTTTTGTGAGTTTATTTGTGCCAAACTGTTGACATCTGCTAGGAAGCAGAACCTCAATGAATTGAGATAATGCTCCCAAGAATGGCGGATTACATTTGTATTTATACATTTCAATCAAAGGAGGGACATAAGTGGGTTACATGAAATTCACTGGTGATGGATTAAGGAGGTGGGATAAAGCAAAGTGGTGGGAAACCCCTGGGATTGGATAAAAAGTAAAATGATGTACACATACTTAGGTGAGTGCAGGAATTATGATAATTAATATGATAATAAAGGAATTTGTGGTATCTGTTCTGGCGCCAACCACATTCTGGTGGTTCTCCAGGAGCTCCAGAAAAAGGGAAGTTACATGTTACCCAGACATCTTACAGATGTTATCTTAGAGGCAAAAGGCAAAAAAAATGGGCTCAGTAAAAAATATCTAAGTTGATCTTTGTCAGGGAAAATATTGGCCTAGGACATGACTTCCCACTATAACCTGTTTGTAGTTAAATATTTAATTTTCAGACCATCTTTTGTGGTTACTGTAGGGCTCTGAGTTTGCAAGACTGTCATGCAGGCTTCCCCTGAGCTTATCAGGTCAGCATGTGGCCCCTTTTGTCCACAGAATCAAGAAGACTGCGTAACCTTGAGTCTGACCCTTCTCATTTTTCACTGTTCCCTCACAATGTCAAAACATTGGAGCAGTGATCACTTAGGGAGATCATATATGTATACACACATGCATACATACACAGGATGGGGCAAAAGTAGATATACAGTTGTTTGTTTAAAAATAATACAATTATTAATAATAATAAAACAATAAACTCTGTGTTTCATGTACTCACAAATATATGTACATGTATATACATATACATATACATAAATACAGGGTGTCCCAGAAAAGTGTATAACCACATTTTTATAATAGCTCAATTGACGTTTCTTTCTTTTCAGATTTAACCCATTGGAATCAATAATTATTCAAAGTGTGTATACATTTTTTTGGAAATCCTGTATATATAATTTTTTTCTTAATCATCCCCCTTGAGATTTTCATTCAGCACACCTGGAGTGAAACTGAGAGTTCTGTATTTTTTTAATGGATCCAGAAGATTCTGATGTAGCCTATTCATCTACATACATTTGGATTCCCTGACCCTATGAACAAATTATCTGGTTCTATTAACCTACAGGTTCTGGCCAATCCCACAGGTTTTTCTCAGGAGACCTGCTTCATGCTCGGACTTCTGGATGCCTGAAGCCAAGTTCTAACCACTCAAATGCCTTACCTCACCCAGGTGATTGTATGGAATGAACACCTAATCCAAAGGGAATTGCCCTCTAGGCTGGCCAGCAGCATCAGAGCAAGCATGTTGCAAAGGCTCTACCAAAACACAAATGATAGTGGGTTGAGGTCTAATCTGATCTTCCCTCTCTGGAAATTTGGATAGTGAGAGAGAAGTTAGAAAGTGGTCTGAACAAAAAACACCGGGAGGCAGAATAGAGAACATAGGAGAACAAAACTGAAAATCATTGAGCTCTGGATGCTAAGGGGCAAAATCATCATCATCTTATTTTCATGCTTGGTTCTTGACTCTCTTATTGCTCCAGACCTTCCAGACTTCCTGTGACATCGTTCCTCATAAGTGCTAATTCTATCCTTATCACACATTCAACTTGCTTGAGGCAGCTTGAGTCAGTCTTTGGTCCTCACAACAAAAAGCCCCATGAACTCAGACTCATAAACTTAGCCAGTGTTTTGAAGTCATATAACTCCTTAACCAAATTAACTCACATGATTTTTATGTTTTTTGTCTTTTTTAAAATAAATCTTTATTGTTCAGTTTATTACAAATGTTCCTTCGTCCCTGCATAGCTCCCCTCCACCTGATTACTCCCCCAACCACATACCCTTACCACTCGCCACTGTCCTCATCCATAAGTGTAAGATTTTTGTCCAATCTCTTCCTGCACCCCTCACTCCTCCTTTCCCCCGAGAACTGTTAGTCCATTCCCTTTCAATGCCTCTAATTCTATTATATTCACCAGTTTATTCTGTTCATATGATTTTTTTATTACTTGATTTTTAGATTCACTGTTGATAGGTATGTATTTGTTATCATTTAATACATAATTTTTATTTACCTTTTTATTCTTCTTCCTCTTCTTAAAGAAAACCCTTCAGCATTTCATATAATCCTGGTTTGGTGGTGATGAACTCCTTTAGCTTTTTCTTATCGTGAAGCTCTTTATCTGACCTTCAATTCTACATGATAACTTTGCTGGGTAGAGCACTCTTGGTTGTAGGTTCTTGCTATTCATCACTTTGAATATTTCCTGCCATTCCCTTCTGGCCTGCATCGCTTCTATTGAGAAATCAGCTGACAGTTGTAGGGGTACTCTTTTGTAAGTAACAAACTGTTTTTCTCTTGCTGCTTTTAATATTCTCTCTTTGTCTTTTGCTCTTGGTATTTTAATTATGATGTGTCTTGGTGTGGTCCTCTTTGGATTCCTTTTATTTGGTGTTCTGTGTGCTTCCTGAACTTGTAAGTCTATTTCTTTTACCAGATGTGGGAAGTTTTCAGTCATTATTTCTTTAAATAGGTTTTCAGTATCTTGCTCTCTCTCTTCTTCTGGCACCCCCACAATTCTGATGTTGGTATGCTTGAAGCTGTCCCAGAGGATCCTTACATTATCTTCACATTTTTGGATTCTTTTCTCTTCTTGCTTTTCCAGTTGAGTGTTTTCTGCTTCTTTATATTTCAAATTTTTTACTTGATTCTTGCCTTCCCCTAGTCTGCTGTTAGGTCTCTGTATAATATATTTTTTTTAAAATAAATTTTATTAATTTTTTACAGAGAGGAAGGGAGAGAGATAGAAAGTCAGAAACATTGATGAGAGAGAGACATCGATCAGCCGCCTCCCGCACACCCCACAGTGGAGATGTGCCTGCAAGCAAAGTACATGCCCCCGACCGGAATCGAACCTGGGACCTTTCAGTCCACAAGCCGACGCTCTGTCCACTGAGCCAAGCCGGTCTCGGCTGTATAATATTTTTTTATTTCAGTCAGTGTATGTTTAATTTCTAGTTGGTCCTTTTTCATCTCTAGTTGGTCCTTTTCCATCTCTAGTTGGATGTTTTCCATCTCTAGTTTGTCCTTTTTCATCTCCTCTTGGTTCTCACTAAATTTATTCTTCTTTTCTAGGATATTCTTGAAAACCTTATAACTGTGGTTTTGAACTCTATATCCAGTCATTCGTTTTCCTCTTTTTCTTTTGTTTGTGATCTCTTCCTTTGTCTCTGCATTTTCACTCTGCTGGGAGAACTTCTGTGTTGGATTCAGCCTTATGATACAAGGCTTGCAAAACTACAAAAGCCTCTCTGTTGAGCTTGGGATGGGTGGAGTTTCAGGGCTTAAGGAACCGCCTTGCCTTCCAGTTGGCCCCGCTCTCCACGGCCTCTGAGTCTCACGTGACTGGGTAATCGCTGGAGCAGTTCCTGTGCGCTCTCTCTCTCTCTCTCTCTCTCTCTCTCTCTCCCTTTTTCTATCTCTCTCTTTCTCTCTCTCCCAGTGCCTCTAGACTACTGCCTTTCTGGCTCCCCTGTGCTCCAGGACCATATGAGTCTGGGTCCCCAGGGTTTTGCCCGAAACTGGGGTTTAGTGGAGTTAGAAGTGGCACAGTTAGGAGGCTCTGTTTCCCACCCACTTGTGAAAGCCAGTGGCACAATTAGCAGTCAGTCTTCTGTGTGCAGTGCTGTGCCAGCCACCAGACTTCTGATCTTTTGCGATTCCCCTAAATTTCCGTCCACTTCTCCCTTTTCACAGTCTTGCCTTCCAGTTGGCTCCGCCCTCCATGGCCTCTGAGTCTCATGTGACTGGATAATCGCTCCCCCCATATGAGTTTCAGCTGGATCTGGCATTTATTGTCATAGGATGAGGGATTCAGTGTCATTGAGAATCTCCGTTTCCCTCCTGCTAGAGAAAGCCAGCCAGGTACTCTGGTACCTGCTCTTTCCATGCGTGCATCTCTATGCCTCAGCTTTTTGCAGCTCCTCTGGGTCTCTGTAAGCCCCTCTCTTTCCTTCTAGTTGTAGAATTTCCACTCAGCCAGCTTTCCTGTGGTTCTGGATGATGTCTCTTTTGTCTTTTTTTGTAGTTTTTTTTTTTTTAATATATTTTTATTGATTTTTCACAGAGAGGAAGGGAAAGGGATAGAAAGCCAGAAACATCGATGAGAGAGAGACATCGATCAGCTGCCTCCTGCACGCCCCCTACTGGGGATGTGCCCACAACCAATGTACATGCCCTTGACCGGAATCGAACCTGGGACCTTTCAGTCCCCAGGCCGATGCTCTATCCACTGAGCCAAACCGGTTTCAGCTATTTGTAGTTTTGAAATTGTTGTGCGAGGCAGCAGTGTAGGTGTTTACCTATGTTGCCACCTTGGATTCTTCCCTAGAAATTTATTCTTAAATCCCTCAAAGCTTCCCATGAAGATATATATAAGATTAAAGGTTACTATAAGCAATTTTTAAAAAAGAAATACCATGGTGATGTTGAAAAAAACTAGAAATACTGATGTCCAAAAAGGGAAGCTTATACTAAAACCTTTAGCAAACATTATTTGAGGTACAGCAAAACTGATTCAGTCATTGATATTACCACAAAACAGTGAACACTGTGGCTATTACTACTGATCCCACTGGTAATTACTCTAGATTCTTTCAATAACACTAGTACTACAGTAACACTGGTTCTATTGATCTTAGTTGTCACTGCTGCCAGAAACCATTCCCTAATGTACCTTGCTTCACTATATCATGGTTCTCAATTCAAAGTTTGTGGTTGATGCATAAAGTTGGCAGAGCTTATAGTAGGTACCTATGCACTAGTTACAAAGGATCTTAGAAAATATATTTTCAACTTCTATATCATAAGATAAATTTTGTCTCTCACCCAAACATATAAGGAAGTAATATAAGTACCATATGTAGGAAGGAAGTTCAGATGCTGGGTGAGCAAAATGATTGAAAAGTGTCCCACTTACCTGAAGAAAATCCATGTCCATGCCAAAAAAAAAAAAAAAAAGAGAGAAGCATTAACACCATGGGAATGATAAAGTCAACTTCCATGGCTGTGGGTGTGATCCATGTTGGTGAAGATGAGAGAAGTAATATTAAGGGCATGCATGGAATACTAAGGAATTCTCACAGGGAGCAGAGGAACCTTGAAATAAGAGAGAGATAATATTTATTAAGCAATCAGCCTGCTCCAGATCCTGTACTACGTGTCTGACCTTGAGCCAGAGTTCCAGGAATTCCACTGATGGAGATAGAGATTAGAGATTTCATCTATATGTTCCCAGGCTACTGTGGAAGACAGGGAGAAAAACTCTCATCAAATATAGTCAAGGCACTACAAAACTAAGTTTAATTAGGGAAGGTATATTTAATCCCCCTAAAATTATTTGTTCAATTTTTGATATAGAGAAGCCCAAATATATTTCATCAGATTCTCAAAGGAGTCCACAACTAGGCTTCTGGAATCTATTCCCAATTAAGTAAAGGAAATAACACTGATAATCATAATATCTGTCTGTGTTGTTTGGTGGAACTATTGCATTCTGGGAAAACCCAGGTCAGTGTGGATCAATAGACTAGGGAGTATACTATATTTCATACTATATGCATTACTTGCATTTTATAGCTAAAGCTATATACAAAGGAAGAGGGTTAATCATAGAATGTTTTTGATCAAATGAATATAAATTTTAAGCTTTTTAAATGTGAATAGGACACATAATGAAAATAAATGTTCTCAAAATAAAAATTTAAACCATATAGTTCCTTTGTATTCTAAGTATATTTAGATTTTGGATTGTATGTAGATGTAAAGAATGATCCCTAATATTTATTCTACTGTTTTTTGTATTAGTGATAGAAATCTTTGGGGAGGGCCCATGACTGGCCAGATGCAGACTTCATTTCTCAGGCTTCCTTACAATAGGCACACATACGAGCTGATGTGACATGCTCTGCCTCTTTCTTTTCCTCTTCCCATTGGCAGGAAAGCAGCAACAATTGTACCAAAAGGTACCCTCCTCTTGGTTATTTCATGAGAGGGAAATGAACTTCAATTTTATTTAATTCACCGTATTTTGGGGTGTTTTTCTTACAGCAATTGAATCTACATCACTAACACACACACACATACACACACACACACACACACACACACACATATATATATATATATGTGCATATTAAATCTATATAAGTATAATTTAAGAGTTCTTACCAGAAACACTGAGTAATATTTTCTTTATTTATTAATTGAGGAAAATGTGTTCTTCAATTGTGCTCTCACATAATTTTTGCATACTCAGTAGTCTTTAGTTATCTAGAGGAAGTTGATTTTTAGACTGTGAATTACTAATGAAGAATACAAAAAAGACACAAAAGAATCAGCTAAAATGAATGAAATATTTAGCCTTTGTAAATATGAGACTTGGAGAGAATTCCTTAGCATATATATATATTATTCTCTGGGAAAAAGAATGTTGTGCCAAATGCTAGACACCATTTAGGAAATTTCTATTTTGAGGACTAAAATTGTTGGTCAGAATTTCAAGTTGTGATGATTATTTAAGTACAATATGCAAATCTGCCTGTTGTGAATGAATGCAATGAAAATGAAATACAAATGTTAGCTTGCTTTCATTTAATTTTAAGTGGTTGACTAGCAGTGGTTTTCAGCCCTGGCTGCACATCTCCTAAGAAGCTTTTTTTTTTTTTTTTTTTTTTAAAGTATTTGCTCAGGCTGCCTCAGAGATTCTGATTTAATTAGTCTGGGTTTGGACTTTGGCACCGGTAGTTTTTAAAAGGCCCAGGTAATTCTGAAGTGTAGCCAGCATTGTGAACTCCCGCTATAATAGAACAGTTAGTTCTAGAAATGTTGGGCCATCCTTGAGTCCAAGGTCTGGCTTCAATTTTGGAGATAAAACACTAAGCAAACTCTGATCCCATTTTGTATGATGAGTTGAATTCTTCTGTCAGTCACACAGGCGTGGCTGCTTCCTCTGCCAGCATGTAAATTGGCACAGCATTTGAGTAACTGGAGCATTTAGCTCTCATCATCTCCTGGATGGTGATGAGTTAAGACATAACAATTCATCAAAAAAATATGCGAGGATATTTTTGCTGTTTGGTAAAAAGGTCAGTCAGAATATAGCATCTCTGAGTTTTGCTCTCATTGGCTTTCTATCAGCATCTGTCTTGTCCTCAAAATAAATCTTACTTCAGCTCGTGAATGGTTTCCCTCTGTCCTTGCACTGCGATTCAACAGATGGAAGAAATTATAGCAGGAGCAACAGCTACAGACTGCAGAGCCCATGGTCAGACACACAAAACAGAAAGTCTGCCTTTCCTTTGTCAGGAGGTCATAACTATTATTTTAAGCAACTGCATATAAATGCAGTGTTTAGTCAGAGACTTTATTGTGTAACTGATATGAAAGAGACCATTACCATCCTTTTCTGTAACACAAGCCACCCTTAGAAATTGTAGGTCTAGCAGATTGTCTGGATGTCCCCTGGGGGGAAGGGAATGTGGAGGAAGTCTGACTGCGACCTTGATGCTGAGCCCGCAACCACCCCCATCCCAAAAGAGAACTTCAAAGCTCTCTCCTCTCCTTCCTGGGGTGGGTGTTTCCCTATCCCCTTTTGCTCCCTTCACTCCCCAGTCAATACCAAGCTATGACAATAAATAGCGCATTTACATAGGTAGAGAAAGGACAAACCTTGCTCTGCTTTAAAATAGCAACACTATTAGTAAGAGGAAGGTTCTTTTTTTTTTTAAAGTATTTTATTCATTTTTTTACAGAGAAGAAGGGAGAGGGATAGAGTTAGAAACTTCGATCAGCTGCCTTTTGCACACTCCCTACCAGGGATGTGCCAGCAACCAAGGTACATGCCCTTGACTGGAATCAACCTTGGGACCCTTCAGTTTGCAGGCTGACACTCTATCCACTGAGCCAAACCGGTCAGAGCAGTAAGAGGAAGTTTTGTTTGTCCTTTAGATGTTTCACTCTGAGGGTGGATGTAAAAATGCCATTGTCCTTTATCCTGCCTTATTTAGGACTTAAAGATATGAATTACCCTCTACTTTTTTCTCCTGCAGCTTCACTAAGAGGATAACACAATGGAACTGGTGACCTCAAGGGATGATAAAGGACTCAAATAATGGAGGGAATAAAAGGAGGGAAGAAAGAGGAAGATCAGAGAGAAGGGACCCCCTCATGCCCATAGGAATTGGGTTCCATATAGGCTAATAATTATTTTGAGGGACAAAGTGAAGAACTATTTGTATTCTTCCCTGAAAATTGTATGTGTGTATTTGAAGGGGTATTGTTAAGATTTTCTTTCTGGAAGTAACCATACCTTCCCATCTTCTCACATATTAAGGAGAAGAAGGAGGTGGGGGGCGGGGGTGGCGGTCACAGCAAGTCTGAGCAATTTTGGCAAATTGACATCTGATACACTTAAGGTAAGAAGCTAAGGGAAGATCCTATACAAGAAAGTGGGACAGGATTTTTCAGACATTGGCCCAAACTAGATTCACGAGGTCGAGAATCTGATACAGAGCGAGGGTACCACAGAGAAAAGGTGAGTGTTTGCCATGCCCCACTTCACCCTGACAGGATTTAGCATGAAGAGTTCCAGCAGTGGATGCACAGCGTGACCTCGGGGCACCACTCTGTTCCCATGCACATTTCTCTATAGTTGCAATAATAGTGATTTTTAATTTTCTAATCTAACGTACACATTATTTTGTTAATCCTCACCCAATGATATTTTTTCATTGATTTTTTTAGAGAGAGGGAAAGACAGAGAGAAAGATTGATGTGAGAGAAACATATTGGTTGGTTGCCTCCTGCATGCAGCTCAGCCAGGGCTGGAGCTGGAGAGGAGCCTGCAACCAAACTACAAGCTCTTGACCAGAATTGAACCCAGAACCCTTTGGTCTGCAGGCTGATGGTCTATTCACTGAGTTAAATTGGCTAGGACTAACTTACACATTTTTAATGTTTTACAACTTCAAAGTTATATAAAGTACTTAATTACTTGCACATATTCTTTTTCCTTTTACTACTTAAAATGAAGCAAAAAGGAACTTTATGCAAATATTTCTTTGCTACTTATCAACCTTATTCACTCTAAATTTACTCAAGAAGAGACCATCCATTATCAAGAACAGCAATGACAAATCGTCCCTTAGGCAAAATGCCTTTTAATTTAACTACATGGATTTTTCCAACAAGTCTTAATGGAGAATCAAATGTCTTTTTAACCTCTTCTATTGCAAAACACTTTTAAGTAGGCTAGAATTGCTTAATATATTGTTGGTAATTTAATGGTATCGGCTAGAGTAAAAATGTAAATGATTCAGAGAACATAATTACGATCACTGCAGCATTTCAAAAGCTATAATTCAGTAATATCATTATGACTTAAAAGATAAGAGTCATCATTAAGCACAACTGTAATTTATGTACATTTGCTTTTAAAAAGAAGGATTCTCTCTTTTTTCATTGAGAAACTCACATATTATTAGGTCTTTTTATTATTGTTTAAAGTATTCATATACTATTACATTTGTCTCCTTTTTCCCCCATTGACCTCCCCTGGGCCACCCTAACCCCTGGCACTTGCTCTTATCACCCTAGTGTCTGTGCCCCTTGGTTGTGCTTATATGCATGCATACAAGTTTTTTGGTTGATCTCTAATCATCCTCCCCATACTTCCCTGCATTACCATTAATCTGACAGTCTAGTCTGTTCGATGCTTCTCTGTCTCTGGATCTGTCCTTATTCATCAGTTTATGTTGTTCATTATATTCCACAAATGAATGAGATCATGTGATATTTATCTTTCTCTGACTGGCTTATTTTCACTTAGCATAATGCTTGCTCTTCAGGTCCATCCATGCTGTTGCAAATGGAATGATTTCTTTCTTTTTTGTTCAGTAGGGTAGTATTTCATTGTATAGATGTACCACAGCTTTTTACTCCACTCACCTGCTGATGGGCACTTAGGCTGTTTCCACATCTTAGCTATGGTAAATTGTGCTGCTATGAACATAGGGGTGCATATGTCCTTCCTGACTGGTGTTTCTGGTTTCTTGGGATATAGTCCTAGAAGTGGGATCACTGGGTGAAATGGAAGTTCCATTTTTAACTATTTGAGGAAACTCCATACTGTCTTCCACAGTGACTGCACCAGTCTTCATTCCCACCAGCAGTGCACGAGGATTCCTTTTTCTTCACATTCTTACCAACACTTTTCATTTTTTGATTTTTTGATGATAGCCATTCTGACAGGTGTGAGATGGTATCTCATTGTCATTTTGATTTGCATCTCTAGGGTGATTAGAAACATAGAACATGTTTTCATATGTCTCTTGGCCTTGTGTATATCAGCCTTTGAAAGGTGTTTATTTAAGAACTTTGCCCATTTTTTTTATTGGATTGTTTATCTTCTTTTTCTTAAGATGTATACATTTCTGATAAATTTTGGAGATTAGGCCCTTATTAGATATAGCATTGGCAAATATGTTCTCCCATGCCACAGGCTTTCTTTCTTTCTTTTTTCAAAATATATATTTTATTGATTTTTTACAGAGAGGAAGGGAGAGAGGTAGAGAGTTAGGAACATCAATCAGCTGCCTCCTGTACACCTCCTACTGGGGATGTGCCCAAAACTAAGGCAGTGCTCTTGACCAGAATCAAACCTGGGACCCTTCAGTCTGCAGGCTGAAGTTCTATCCACTGAGCCAAACTGGTTTCAGCTGCCGTGGGCTTTCTTGTTGTTTTGTTGATGATTTCTTTTGCTATGCAAAAGAAAAATTAGGATTCTAAAAAATGGCTTTGAAACCTGAAGTTTCAGAATACTTGAATAGAAAATCCAGCTCTGTTACTTCTCTAATCCCCAGCAGATGGCAATGTTGCTTGCTGTTGTGGTCCTTGAGAAACTAGAAGAGTCTGGAATTCAGAGCTCAGGTGGCTGGCTGGTCAACCTGAGAGAAATGTGGTCAGCTATTGAGTTAGAGAGATGCAGCCACTTTTGGCCACTAATAACCTTTCAAATTATTTCTTACAGTGCAGTTAGCTTTACTTATGGAAAATTTAATCTCCTTCTCCCCCCAACCCATGTCACCTCTCCCTACAGCTGTACATTTATTCTTTTTTATTATTGAATAAATCTTAATTCCTTAAACTGAAAATGTACTGGTCAGTGGCATGCAGGATGGATAGGAATAGGGAGAGATGAGAAGCAGAGACAACAATTAGAAGAATCCCATAGTGTTTTAGTTAGGACGACTTAAATTACTGAAGGAATTTAAAAGACAATCATTGTAAGGAAACCAAAGGATTGGAGTGCGGAGCAGAGGCCTAAGGAACGAGGTAACTGAGGAAGATGGCCAGGACCAGATCTCTGCTTCTGACTTTGTCTCTTCTCCTGCCCATGTACTTGATTCTCTCTCTCTCTCTTTGAAGGTGGTGCTCTCACTTTCTTCTGTGCACATGGGAGAAGCATGGCCTACCCCTACATTTTCTGCTACAGAAACTAGCTTTTTGTTGTTGTTGTTTTTTATCAAGTCTCGGGAAAGATTTGATTGTCCCAGTTTGGACCATACCTATGCCCAATGGAATAGGAATAAGTTGTGCAAAATAAATGTGCTTTGTCCATGAATATAGGAGAAGCAGGTCAGTTCCTGGAATAGGGGGTGGGGCAAGGATTGCACAGACCTGAAAGAGTACCTAGAGGGACCTAGGCATAGGTAAGGGTATACTGTGCCATGGTGACTTCAAGGAAATAATGAAAAGGGGAACAGATAGGAGAGGTTTGGGGTAAGTAATTTGTAGAACATGGAGAATGATTAGATAGAAGATGAAAAGAAGCATAAAAACCCTTAAACTGAAATAAATAGAAAGAAGAAAATGGAAAAGTTGGAGATACGGGGGAGGTGATGAGCACAGTGATCTGATGATTTAGATCATTTTGAACTGGCAGAATCGAATATAAGTCAGAAATTTAGTTCTTACATTCTTACATTCTCAGATTAATTAACTCAGTAAATTGCTTTAAATTGTGAATCTTTATTATCATAGAACCAGTTCTGAAACAGATTCCTTCTTCTGGCAGAAGCACCATAGTGAATCTCATATTCCTAAAAAGAACCCAATAGAGGCATTGATTCTTTTAGGAGCATTAGTTCTTTTTATGAAATACTGAAAATATAATGAAGTTATGATTCCAGTGCAAATATTCTGCCTTTTCCCTTGCATAGAAATAGGTGGCACAGAAGACTAAGTCACCCCCCAGTTGCTTGCCATGTAGGCCTCTCCATAGGGTAGCTTACTACATGACAGCAGGTTTCCATCAGAGAGAGCAAGCAAGAAAGAGTGAGTAAGATGGAAGTCTCAGCCTTATAACCTCAGAAGTGATATCCTATCATGGTTGCTTTATTCTGTTTGTTGAAAGCTAGCTACTTGACTCAGCTCAAACTCAAGGGGAGGGAATTATTCAAGGCCATGATTATCTGAAGGTAAGAATCATTTGGGGCCAACTTACAATTTTGCTGACCCTGTGGCATATCTTAAGTAATAATAGACAAACATGTAAATTGACAGTACCTCTGCTACACCACCAGCCAATCAGGAGTGATATGCAAATTGACCCAACAAAGATGGTGGTTAATTTGCATAAGTGGGCACCGAGTGATAGTGCAAGATGCAGGTGTTCTGCCCTAATCCGGGTCTCTCAGGGCCTCTGGGCAGTGTTGGAAGGCGGGGCCAGAGTGGAAAGAGGCTGGGCTGGACTGGAAAGGCCATGCTGGCAGCCAGGGAAAAGAAAGCTCATTCTAGCACGAATCTTTGTGCATCGGGCTTCTAGTGCTGATAATAACTAAAAATAGAGAAGATGACAGAAGGGAAATTGTGTTTAGGTATATTTTACCCATTTTCATTTTTACATTTTTGTGTTGGTATGTGTGTATATTTCAGGCATGTTTAGTGCTTTTCCATGAGCTATTTCTTCTGTCTGAAATGCTCTTCCAATATCTTCATGCTCTTCAATCTCTTTCAAGTGTTTTTTTTTAATGCCACCTGTCAATGAGACCTACCTGGATCATCCTCCTCCATACTCTTTTGTTACCATCCCTACCTTTTGTCCTACTTATTTTTTCCATAACACTTTTATCAAATTTATGTCTTATTTGTTTAACACATTTATTGTTTATTGCTGAGAGAGTAAGCTTCATGATGAGAGTGCCTCGGGGTAGGTAAGGTGTTCATTAAATGCATTTTGAATGCATGTTATTTAACATGGTCACCAAAAATCTAATTTACAAAGCCAATTTCATTTTTAATTTTACTACTTAACATTAAAATATCACAAAACAAGGACTTTCCTTGTTTTATGATATTTT